>PVIY010003612.1:0-111139 GCA_004026745.1 Myrmecophaga tridactyla
GAGACAGGAAGCTGAAGTCAATGAAACCCAAAAGAGTAGGGAAAGACCAGTGAATGCCGCCATCTACCTTGCCATGTGGCAGGGGAGCCAAGGATCACTGGCAGCCAGTCTTCAGAAAGAAAGCATTGCCTTAATGATGCCTTGAGTTGGACATTTTCCTGACCTCAAACTTAAGCTAATAAATTCCCATTGTTTAAGCCAGCCCATTTCATGGTGTCTGCTTTAAGCAGCCTAGGAAACTAAAAGAGCCATCATGTTAGAAACGGCTTTCTTCACAAATGTTCAGTCTTAGCTGTCTGCCTTATTATTTCATTTATTTCTAGACATCTGTGGAAATGTGTGGGTTTTTTTGGTGGGTTGATAATGCAAATGATGATAATTTGGGTTGCATGTATAGAAAGGGCAGACCTAAGGTCTTGGCTTGGCAGAGACTATCATTTCCCTGTTCTGTTTAGTGCCTGGGCAGATGTTTCTGCAATACTGTGGAGGCAGAGTGGGTTGGGGTTTACTCCTGGTTTTCCTTTTCCTTAAGCTTTTTGAGGCTCCAGGTTTCAGGTTTTGAAGTCTGTTAACAGACTTCCGACCTTACGTCAGTTTTGGGCTTTGAATCTCATATTCTGTCTTGGTGAATTCTGTATTCATGCCCAAGAAAATGTTCAAAATTAGTGCTCAGTTTTGCCTTTTTTAAAAATATCCTCAGAATAAAAGTGGCTTAAGTGCTCAGGTTCCAGATTTCATTTAGATTTTGGCCTAAAAATTTCTTACAATTTTGTTATGTTTGATATTTTAGAAAGAGGTTTTTCTTCAGTTATCTCTGAATTTTAGTTGGTTTCAACAGAAGGTCGGTCTCAGCAATGGTCTGTCATATTACCAGAAATGGAATTCCTCCTGGTCCTTCCAAGAACAGAGATGTGACACTGTTACTGATTCCCAGGATACTTTTGGTTGCTGGGAAACAAAAATATAACTTATTAACATACACACTGACTGATCTTATAACTGAAAAACCAAGGGGTAAGGGGACTGTGCCGGTTTGAAGTTGTTATGTACCTCAGAAAAGCCATGTTCTTTTAATTCATTCTTGTGGGTACAGACCTATTGTTGGGTGGGTCCTTTTGATTAAATTGTTTCCATGGAGAAGGGACTCACCTAATTCACCATAGGTCTTAATTCTTTTACTATGACGAGAATAAAAGACAGAAAACACAGAGAGAGCTCAGAGCTAATACAGAGAGCAGAGAGATGAAACCAAGGGCAGGACACAAAGAGCTTAGAGAGATGTCCCTGGAGAAGCAAGCAAAGACCCATAGAAATGCTCAGAGAGAAAGCCACTGGAAATAGAGGCTGAGAGCAATGGAGCCTAGGAACAAGGGATCGGCGGATGTCACCATCTACCTTCTCATGTGAAAGAGGAACCCAGGATGCCATCAGCCTTTCTTCAGTGAAGGTATCTTCTTGTTGATGCCTGAATTCAGACATTTTTATGGCCTTAGAACTGTAAATTTGTAACCTAATACATCCTCTTTAAAAAAGCCAACCCATTTCTTGTATATTGCAGTTTGGCAGCTTTAGCAAGTGGAAACATGGATCTTCAGGGATAGTTTGATCAAGTCTCTGGCTTTAATTCTCTATGGTCTTCTTGAGCTGCCCTCTTCTGTTGGCTTTATATGATGGAGGTTAACATGATTTCCCCCAGTCATGGGGAAAAGAGGTCTTCTGATAACCACTGAACTTATCACTGGGCCCCAGAGATTTACCCTAGTCAGGTTATTTAATTGGGGTCCTCCTGAGTCTGGAGACAAGTCATTACCTCTCATATGACAGAGATACTACATAATAGAAAAGGAAGAAAGGCATATTCTTAGGTAATCATAATGGCAGAGAATGTGGCAGAGAAGAGTAGGGAAGTTTTGGGACCTTGAAGCATGAGATAAGAGAGGAGAAGGATTTAAAAAGCTGCATAAAGAGGGTACTAGAACTGTCAAAGATAGACCTCTCAATCTGGCCCTATTTTCTTTTCATCTGGATATGGCGAAGTAATAGCAATGAAATATTTTGACACTAGCTCCAAATCAGAGAACATTTCTTTTCAGTATACTTAAGGGTATTGTCAGTTTTGGTGTGTTTTTTCCTTGGCTGTGGAATTCTCACTCACCACTGAGATCTCTTCAGCTCCTAGCACAGGTCTAAGTGCTTCCTGGGTGAGGGGTCCACCTGAAGTGCTTAGTTATATAAAGGTCTATAAAAGAAATAAGCATTTGCTAAATGAATGAGCAAAGAAGCATTGATAGAGAAAACCGCTCTACTCTAATTGTCACTTTGACAATTTTATAGACTACTTTTCAAAGGAGATTTGAAGCTTCCTGCTGGTTTTCAGCTTCTTGGAATCCTTTAAAAGACAGGGCACCTGAGCCTTGGAAGTCTGATGGGAGAAAAATAAGAATGAGCTGGGTGCTAAAAACCATGTGTAGTGTATATATTAGGAACCCTCAGACAAATCACCTCATCTCTGCGAACCTGTTTCCATCTGCAAAATGACTGATGCAGTTGGTAGTTCAAACATGATATCATCATCAGCTTTGCAAGGTGCATGAATTGTGTCAGACAAAGCTTTCATAGGGAAGTTCGTTTCTATTTCACCGGCCCTCATGAAGCTCCACCCAGCAATGGGGAAAGGGCTTCCTTGTCATGAAGGTTGCCATGGAAAACTGAGATGAAGCTTAGTGAGAAAAATCTGGGATTTTTCATCAGTTCTGTCTTTCCTGTTGAATAGCAAATTATTATAATGAGCTCTTATATATGTACTCAAGTGGCACACTGGTTAACTAGAGAGTCCTCTGTAACTTAACATCTTTGTGACTACTCTGAGGTGTCCACTGCCTCTCAGAGGGGCTGTTCGCATTATCTATTGCTGTTTAACACGCCACCACAAATTTAGTAGCATAAAAGAACACAGGCTGCTTATTAATGTTGTCATCTGCAGTTCTCGGCATTGACCAGGCACAGAGAGGCTGTCCTTATTTGGAGTCTGAGACATGTTGAAGCCTTTTTCAGTCATGTCAGGGCCTAGGGCTGATGCATTTCAAATACCAGCAGGATGAAACAGCTGAGCCTCCTTAGGAATCTCTCTCTATGTGTTCTCTCCTGCATGGAGTCTTCAGACAGTCAGACTTCTTAAATGGAAGCATTCTCCAAAAGTACGTGTGAAAGACAGAGCCATGCATAAGCCATATGGTCTTCTGTGACTCAGCATCAGAAGTTAATGGTGTTTCTTCCATTGCATTCCATTCTTTAGGAGGGAAGCCAAAATTCAGGGAGAAAGGGGTTAAACTCCTCCTCTTGAAAGCTGGCATATCAAACACTTGAGGACAAAGTTTTAACTCTTCACAGGAGTCTGCCATTCAACGATGAGAAATTCATGACTTTGAATCTACAGGTGGCCTTTCAAGATTCTGATATCAAAGGAAAATCCCTGAAAGGGAAAAGAGCTTCACTCATGATCAGTTCCTTATTTCACTAGGAAATAGTATATAAATCCAAAAGTGTTAATCACAAGGAACATTAGGAATTAGGAAAAAGTCCCTTGTGGTGGGGGGGAGGGAAGACTTATAAGAGGATTCAAAAGGACCTAAAGGTGCTGACACAGAGATAGCTTAAAAAGAAAAAAAAAAAGCAAAATAAACTGAAAGTCAACATGATATTCATGAGTTCCAGCTCCTACTGTGTCATTAACCTTCAGTGTGACCTTGATTGAGTGGGTCACTTCACCTCTGGAGCCTCTGTGTCATTGCTTGTAACAGATGAAATGGAACTAGATCATTTCTAAGCCACCTTCTAACCTGGTATTCTGTGACCCCATTATTGTTGCTTTAAATGCTGAAATATTTCCTTAATCGGCAAGAAATTAAAAGTCTGGACCCTTGGCTATTAAAATCATCTCTGCTAACATTTAACATGTTGAGATGAATCATTGATGATGAAAGACATCATGGCCAGGGATGTCAGTGGAGACAACAGCCCTTGTACTTCAGGGGAAAGTTGCAAGAGACATCTGGTATGATTTATTCAATGCAGATGCGAAGGAAAGGAAAAAATTCCCCATGTGGGCCTTCACTGGGCAAAAAGTAATCTAAAACTTCATGTTCCTTCCCTTTGAAGCCCAGATACTGCCTTTGAATTTGATCATACTAAAGGAGAAAGTATAATTTCAGAACACTGTTTTATGCATTGATTCAAAAGGGAAGAACCCTGAACATAGATGACCTTTTGTTCAGCACTGCCCCTTAATGAATTTTTCGATGTGCTAAGTGTAGGGAAAAATTTCTGTACTTCAAAGCAAACCTCTGAATTGTCTATAGCCCACATTTCCAGACTGTCTGGTTCTTTGTCTTTGAGCTATTTTGCACCTTCATTTAAATTGCAGGTAACACAATGGAAGCTTGTCTTGCAAACTCTGTCTTGCCCTATAGGGTTTCCACTGACTTCCCTCCCTACTGTGGAAAAACCATTTTGTCTCCACCTGCAATTCAGTTCCTTTACTCTATGTAAGCGGGTGCTTTTAGACTTTTCCTTTGAACTGGCTCCCTCATGTCATGTACATGAGTAAAATAAAATCTTTAACACATGTTAATTTCTATATTTGTACAAGAGTCATGATTTTACCTTTTTTTCTGAAAATTATCTTTGAGCATAAGGTTGGACCTGGACTTAGTTTACAATAGTGATTGGAGATTTCAACTGCTCTCTGTTGGAAATGAACAATATTTGCAGAGCTGGGGGACTGGCAGATCCAAATAAGAGAAAACAAATCATCAAATCACCATAAATCTATGGAAAATGGGTGAAAGAGCCAAAAGAGCATGGCAACTTATGAGAATGTTAGGAAAGTGAGAAGTAGAGGAGTAGAGTGTGGGAGAAGATGCCTGAGGAGAAAGATGATGGTGGGAATTAAAGGATTTTAAAGACACTCAGGGATCTACCGTTCAGCTGTTGTTGTCTGTGATTATTATGTCCCAATGAACTCTCTTCTTTTCCTCTAAGCTTTGGTATTACTGTACCCACAGGTTTGATTTAGGATGTTTTGAGGGATAAGTGTTGAAATGTTTTATTTCCATGTCAGGAGCAATGTGACTGCAGAGTGGCAATTTGTAGTAAAGAAAAAAAATGGAAAAGCGGGAGACATCCTGCCTTCAAAATTGGAATAGAAATATTGAAGTGTACTAGGCTTTACCTAGTACACTGGAAATGACTTTGAGCAACTCTCGTGGAATATTAAAGAAAATGTGACCTTATAAGCACAGAAGATGGAGGGACATGAAGACAGCTAAAATATAGGTTGCAGGAAAAAGGAAAGAGAAAGATTTATGGTTCCAATAATGGTATTTCAGTAAAAAAAAAAACAAAAAAACACAACTTTTCCTGGAAGGACAATTAGAAAGTGTGGAAGATATATTTTAATCTGCTTGAGAGTACTGAAGAGCTAAAAGTCATGAAAAAATAACTAGACCAAGATCTGGAGAGTTGAAATGTGGGGAGGCAAGTCTGGTCTTGGAAGCTTTTTATCCCTGGGGAATTGGAGATTCCAGGAAAGGGCTTAGAGGTCCAGAAACACATGGGACAGCTTTCCAGGGCTGGGATGTCAAAAACTGGAATAAAACTAGTGGCTTTAGATTGTCCCACAAGGTTTAGGCCCTAGGACATAAACTATAAGTTAACTAGACCTCATATTGCATCCCGACTTCAAGTTATTGGGAGGCCCAGAATACTACAATATTTGAAATTGCTTTAGGGTGATCATACTGTTGGTGAATCAGATTTCCTAAAAGTAACTTTTGTGATATACTTTCTTAGAAAACTAGCAAGAAAAGGAGTCTTTCTTAATCAGATAGTGTCTACAAAAAACAAAACATCACCAAAAACCTGCAATAAAAATCATATTAAATACAGAAAGTTTATCTCATCTATTAATTTAATTATTTGTGCCTTAAATTGATAGGGGCTTATTTTTCTTACATAGCCAGATATTTGGAAATAGGTGGCAGCTCACATTGGCTTCATGGCTCAAAAAAGCCAGGCCCTGGGTCTTTGTGATTCCTGTAAGAGGGCAGGATAACATCATGGTTAGAGACATAGATTCTCAAACCAGACAGATTTGTTCACATCCTGACTTTACCATTTTTTAGTCATGTGATCTTGGACAAGCCACCTTACTCAGTCTTCTCATTTGTAAAATAATAAAAATAGTACCTATTATTAAGGTAAGTGTAAAGATTAAAAGGGTTAATGTGTGAAAATCACTTGGAATGGTATCTGACATATACTAAATCTATGTAATCAATGGCTTTTACCAACATTATTTTTTCATGCCAGTGACTTTATGGCACAAGATGGCTGCTAAGCTCCAGTAATTGCATCTGCATTCTAGTAAGGGGAAGGAAAAAGGTAAAGAACTATTTTGTCACGAAATTTCACAGAGAGACATAAACCTTCCAAGAAATCTTACCTAGAAACCTTTCCATTATGTCTCACTGGACACAACTAGATCATGTGCATGGCCATACATGAACTGGTTACTGGCCAAGTGTCCTGTAAATGTTACTGTTGTAACAAACTGAAAGCAGATAAAAACAGAAAGAAATAACATTTGAAAGCAGCTTCCATGCAACTACAGCTTGAATGCTGTACATAGTTTACTTGCTCACATAATTGCGGCTTATAATATGTCTAATGCACAATAACATGTCAGGGCACATAATACATTTAAAGGGAGGAAAATATCAGTTCTTAAAACACTTTGGCTGGAAAGCAACTGGACTGCAGAATAGCCTTGAAGGCGACAACTCGGAAGGCAGGTCCGATGAGGTATCAGCAGAGGATCTCCACCTCGACGGCTGGCACTGATCCGATTGCAGGGTGCAGCTGAGAATAACAGCAAATTTCTTGGCAACACAGGCATCGTAGCCAAGAGTCAGACTGGAGGGCAGGCTGCCTCATCCTGATGTTGGCAGGGCAGAACCTTCATTGAGTTTTATAAGAAGTGCCAACCTGATTAGTGCTAAGATTGTCCATATCATTTCTGCCTACAAATGTCTGGCTATCGCTTATTACAAAATATATTTTCCTCGATTTGTTTACATCTATTTACATATTTATTGAAGTAAATATGTTTACAAGCTTTTGGGATTCAAGATCACTAATATTTTTTCAATACACAACACAAAGATGAGTGTTGTTAGTTCAGTGATGGGAGCTGGAGTAGGGAACTCTGTATCTAACTTTCCGTCAGCAGGGAGGGACAGTAGAGGAGAAGAGATTGAGTCAGCCATGCATAATATATGTCTGTATTTTCTCTTGTAGAGAAAATAAATTGTTCTTCAGTGGAAAACTATGTATTTTCTAGAGAATGCCCTTACCCTCCCAGGTTATTTAAAAAATTCTGACTCTATGGAAGCTATTTTACAACTCTGTAAATCATGGATAGCTGATTATAATGCAAAGTAATTCTGGTCTATAGATGAGCAAATGAATTAAGTACATTAGAAAGTTTTCTTTCTGGAAAAAAGTTCTTCTTCACATCAGGACCTTCATTTCAGTATCACTGAACCATAAATTTGTCTAATCTTTGGATTCACTTTTGAACCAGCTGCATCACCTTATCAATTTTCTTAATGAATTAAATAAAATATTTGACACTTTAATCTTTTTGAATCTCTATAAGAGTTATGATTTTACTTTTTTCTTTCAACTATATTTTAAGGCTACTTCTGGATTCTGGTGCAACACATAAAGAGCTTGGAAGTTAGAACTCCTATCCTCAGACAAGAAGTTAGTTGAAGAAATTGAAAAGTAACAGCTCTTCTTAGGTCCAGCAGAGAGTTGAAGCCACAGGGCAAACTTCTGCCCCAAAACTGGAGACAGAATCAGATAAAGAGAATCAGAGATACCAGGAGCAGAAGCCATAGGTATAGCCTGGGAGGGAAACTCAAAGGGTAATGGACTAATATCAGAAGGCTTAGTATGGTCTAGTTTAAGAGATAAAAAAAATCCTGGGGGTCTGTTCTTGGCACACTTTCATGAGCTTCTCCTCCAGGTTCTCCAGATAAAGATAGGGGGAAAATCTCTGTCTGTTTCTAGCAGGTCTGTAGGAGTAAAAGTATCCATTTTGAAAAATACCCAGAGTGTGCTATTTTCATTAACAAAGAACTGCCTTCAAGGGAATCTAATCCAGATCCCAAACAAAATGAGAAAGGGAAAATACCCAATTGTAACACTCTCTACCTTTCTTCTGTCATTTAAAGAGAGAAAAAACTGAGAAGCATTTGGGAAGATCATAGTCCAGTACACAGGTCCACTAAAAGACTGGGCTCTAATCACAGGATTACAGAATGCTTCCACATCTCCCAATTTTACCACCCCAATAATAGGGCTCCTGTATAATCTCAGGGATTTCTAGCTGAAGGAAATGTAAGGCTCCGACTCTTAAGAATCTTGAGGGAATCCAAAGGACCATAGGGGAGATGAAAACAAGAGCATTAGAAGAAATTTTAGCCTGAAACCTATAACTGGAACAAAGAGTAATCACAGCCTAACTCCTAACAAAATACACTTATGTGCCAGCCAAGCTTTTGGAGGGCTTGGGTTGGCACAGCCTGAAGACCAAAGAATTTGCTAGGCAGAAAGTTAGACAAGAATTTTAATAGGACCTACGAACATGAGGGAATTCTTCCCAGAGGCAGACAGTCAGGAAATGAAAGTCCACACCCTGCAAGAGGGGCAGGGAGTGCAATGGCTTATAAGGGTTTAGGACAAGTGTGTGAGAAAGGAGTTTCAGAGTCTTGTGAACACAGGGGTTTGGAGGTTTGTTATCTGCAGTGATCAAGGGAGGGTAGTTTGATTCCTTGTTTGATGATACCATCTGTACATTCTTTCCCCCTGAGGAGGTCTGATGATTTTTAATGCTTGTCCTTGGCATGGAGGCAGCTATAAGCAATGACCTGCTCTCACTATGGAGGGTGTTCTAGTTTGCCAGTTGCCAGAATGCAATATACCAGAAACGGAATGGCTTTCAAAAGGGGGAATTTAATGAGTTGCTAGTTTACAGTTCTAAGGCCAAGACAATGTCCCAATTAAAATGAGTCGATAGAAATGTCCAATCTAAGGCATCCAGGGAAAGATACCTTGATTTGAGAAGGCCGATGAAGTTCACAGTTTCTCTTTCAAGTGGAAGGCCACATGGCGAACAGAGAGTTTCTCTCTCATCTGGAAAGGCACATGGTGAACACAGCGTCATCTGCTAGCTTCTTCTCCTGGCTTCTTGTTTCATGAAGCTCTCCAGGAGACATTTTCCTTCTTCATCTCCAAAGGTCACTGGCTGGTGGACTCTCTGCTTCGTGGTGCTGCAGCATTCTTTGCTCTCTCCGAATCTCTTTCATTCTCCAAAATGTTTCCTCTTTTATAGGACTCCAGAAACTTATGAAGACCCATCCAAATGAGTGGAGACATGTTGTCACGTAATCCAGCTTAACAACCACTCTTGATTAAATCACATCTCCAGGGAGATGATTCCACTATAGCTTCAAACATACAGTATTGAATAAGGATTATTCTGCCTTTATGAAATGGGATTTTGATTAAAACATGGCTTTTCTAGGGGACATACATCCCTTCAAACCAGCAGAGGGAATGCTCTCAATGTGGAGGGGATACTGGGCCCTGGATCCCCACAACATAAAACATTCAAGTCTTATTTAACTCAGTGCCTTTTACTCAATAATTCAAAACCAGCCTTCAGCAAAAAATTAAAAGCATTCTGAAAGGTAAAAAACACAGTCTGAAGAGACAAAGCAAGACTTTTGGCCAAACTTGGATATGGCAGAGAATTTGGAATTATCAGACTGCAATTTAAAATAACTATGATTAATATGCTAATGGTCCTAATGGGAAAAGAGGCAACATGAAAACAGTTGGGTAACATAAACAGAGAGGTGGAAACTCAAACAAAAATTGAACAGGGAATGCTAGTAATCAAAAGAACTGTAATGTAATTGTGGAATGACTTTGATGGGTTCATTAGTAGAATGGACAGATCTGAGAAAATAATCAGTGAACATGAAAATATGTCAATAGAAACTTCCAAAGCTGAAAAGCAGAGAGATTGCCAAGAACATTTAGGCAATCAAAAAAGATATAACATTTGTATAATGGGGATATCAAAAGGAGAAGAAAGACAGAAAGGTAAAGAAAAAATATTTGAAGTAATAGTGGATGAAAATTTTCTGAAATTAGTGATAGAAAATAGAGCCAGGAAGTTCAGAGAACACCAAGCAAGATAAACATCAAAACATCAAAATAGCCAAACATCTATACCTAAGTATATCACTTTCAAACTACAGAAGATCAAAGACAAAGGGAAAAACTTTAGAGAAGGCAGAGGAACAAAATATCTTACCTATAGAGGAAGGAGAATGATGATTAAATTTGACTTTTCTTCAGAAACATGCAAGCAAAGAAAAGAGTGGACCAACATATTTAAAGATCTGAGGGGGGAAAAAGCAAACAAGCCGTCAACCTACAATTCTGTGTCCATTGAAATTACACTTCAAAAATGGTGACATAAAACCTTTTTCAAATAAACAAATTTGAAGGAATTTGTTGCCAGTAAAACTGTCTTATAAGAAATTTTAAAAGAAGTTCTTCAGAGAGAAGGAAAACAATATAGGTCAGAAATTTGGAGTTATATAAGTAAAGAAAATGCATTAGAGAAGGAATAAATATTTTTATTATTCTTAGTCTAACTGCTCAGGGTTCTCTAGGGAAAGAGAAACAACAGAAAATGTCTTTAAATATGAGATTGCATAAAAGTGTCTCACTACTGTGGAGATGCACAAGTCCAAATTCTGTAGAGCAGGATGTGAGCTCACAATTCTGATGAAGGTCTATGATGAATTCCCCAGAAGAGCTGGCTCATGAAGTAGAGAGGGAGATTCTCTCTTACTTCTCCCTTAAAGCCTTCAGCTGATTAGATTAAATATCACTTATTGAAGAGGACACTCCCCTTAGCCACTTCTGCAGATGTAATCAGCCATAGATGCAATCAAGATGCTGATGATTTATGTCCATGATATGTCCTTATAGCACCAGATAGGACAATGCTTGATTGACCAGACAACTGGGCAACATCACCTGGCCAGATTGACACATGAACATGGCCATTACAGTCCACCCTTCATCAGCTTAGCAGCTATATGCATCATCTTAAACTGTGTTTAATCTCTAAACAAAAAAAGAACTTCAACAGATCTATTTTTCCCCTAACAAAACTCAACTGTCCTGCGTACAACTGGATATACACTAAATCTTTCCAGAATAGGGTACAAGTGCTTGGGCAATATTCATTCTTAAACTTGATATCCTATAAAATACTATGACATGAATAATACAATTTATGTAATATGATAAGAGTATAAGATAGAGAAGAAAACAAAGATATTTGCTTTTGTACAAAATCAAACATATTTATTACTAAACAAGGAAGAAATGTTCATCCCATTACAGTCTTCATTTCTAGTCATGTTACAGAACTGGTCATAGTTCATATTTATCACCACCTTTTTTCACAACTCATTCCATGTTCCCTTTACCTTTAGCAAGCAATTCAGCAGGCTGTGGTTCTTTGCCCAGTAGGGTGACCCAAATTTGCATTTCTGAAGTTTCTGGCACATTGGTAGTCTTGTCTGGTTGCAGGACTTTTATTGCAGTTTTCCATTGACTTTAATCATAGGGCTTGGTAATACTAAGAGATGCCATAGGGGGTCTCCTGTATTCCAGGAAAACTCTTCTTTACCTTCATTATGTAGTTGCAGTCCTATTTTCCCTTAAGAGTCAGGATCAATCATCCCAGCCAGTTCAGTAATCCCCTTCTTTGCTTATTGATTCTACCACATTAGAAACCCAAAGTGGCCTGGTGGCAGTCTTAACTTCACCTTAACGTCACTTCAAAGGAGTAGTTGTTGTGTCTCCTGGTGGATGAACTCCTCCTTCTATGACTAAGACCTGCAGTCCAGCAGAGCTAAAGGGTGCAGGGACAGGAAGGGGCAATTATTATATTGAATCACTAAGTGTAATAAAGAGTGATGCCACTCCTATTTTCGCCCCTTGATTCTTGGAACCATGAATCCTGGCTATGGACGAAAATGTATGTGGTGGTTTGAAAATGTTAGGTAGCCCAGATATTTTAATCCTGATTCAATCTTGTGGGGGCAACTATTTCTTTTAATACTGTTTGTTCTAGTTTGCTAGCTGCCAGAATGCAATATACCAGAAATGGAATGGCTTTTAAGAAGGGGAATTTAATAAGTTGTTAGTTTATAGTTCTAAGGCCAAGAAAATGTCACAGTTAAAACAAGTCTATAGAAATGTCCAATCTAAGGCATCCAAGGAAAGATACCTTGGTTCAAGAATGCCGATGAAGTCCAGGGTTTCTCTCTCATGTGAGAAGGCACATGACAAATACAGTCAGGGTTTCTCACTTATCTGGAAAGGCACGTGGTGAATACAGTATCATCTACTGGCTTTCTCTCCTGGCTTCCTGTTTCATGAAGCTCCCTGGGAGGCATTTTCCTTCTTCATCTCCAAATGTTGCTGGCTTATAGGGCCTCTGTTTCTTATGGCTATGTCATTCTTCTCTGCTCTCTCTGAATCTCTCATTCTCCAAAATGTTTCCTCTTTTATAGGACTCCAGTAAACCAATCAAGACCCACCTGAATGGTTGGAGACATGTCGTCACCTAATCCAGTTTAACAACCACTCTTGATTGAGTCACATCTCCAGGGAGAGGATCTAATTGCAGTTTCAAACATACAATACCGAATAGGGACTAAAAGAAATGGCTGCCTTTACAAAATGGGATTAGGATTAAAACATGACTTTTCTAGGGTATAAACATCCTTTCAAACCAGCACACTGTCTCAATACTGTAGGTTGGAGTCTTTTAATTAGGTTACCTCCACAGAGATGGGCCATGCTCAGTTAAAGGTGTGACCTTTGATTAGATGGAGATGTGACTCCACCAATTCCAGGAGGGTCTTGAATAAATTACTGGAATCCTTTAAAAGAGGAAACATTTTGGAAAGATCCAGAAAGACAGAAACCTCAGAGCTGACAGAGAGAGAGCTGACAGAGAGGGTGACAGAAAACTTCAGATCAGAACTGACATGGATGCCAACATTTGGAGAACAAGGAGCGAGCTAAGGGACAGGTGTCCACATTAGCAAGGTGTTTTCATCCACCTCTGGGGGGACAAGGAGATGTGCCTGATACTTTTATAGTTTTGGGAGCCATAGAAACTGACCATGCCAATAACTCAAATGGGAATATACCATGTGTAGTGTTAGGAGCCTGGTTGAAACATGCGAGCACTATAGTTAAAATAGAGGTCCAATGTCTTCTTTACATTTTCACTAGGGTTATATTGGTTAATGGGTGGAACATAATGTATTTACTTGCCTTGCCTTCTTTTAGAAGTCTTTTGTTGTTGTTGAAGATGAAGCTCAGAACTATAGGTAACTGCAAGCACTTTCAGAGAAGCATTAGAGTAAATCAATGTAACTGACAAGGGAATTTGGATGTTTCTATGACATATAACATCTTTAAAATAACTAAAACCATAATAGTAGCACTGTATTATTTTCTAATATTTTGCAGATCAGTAACCAACAGATGGTTAGAAAATCTGTTAATTTTTATAACATTGTTTAAACACTTCTTATGCAGTTTATAATATATCAAATGCACTTAACCATTTATAGCATTTCATTTTTCACAAAATTTTAAAAACATTATTCTGTTACACTGACCATCTATTTTACTTCTAGGTCCCTGTGATCTTCTAGCCAATGCCATAAATCTCTGCAAGCCAGATTATTTTGACTTCTGCTTTGAGTCTGCTGTCCATTATAGTGGCCATACCTACCTTGTTTTTGGTGATTATGTGCTACTATGTGGCTTCTGCTAACTCAGGATCTTATCATCCCCACTGTGTCTAAGGGTTCCTGCTCATTGACAGCAGTTTCCACAGTAATATCTGACCTACAGAGAAGGACGAGTACAGAGTTCTTCAGGGACTATGGAATTCTCACAAATTTATTTCTTACAGTCTTGGGAAAAGGTGTGTCTTCTGGATATTCCTGGGGTGAATAAACATGTCTTCCATGATAAAACAATGCTAACTTTTCAATCTCTCTAAGCCATTGGATCCCCTCATTTATATCATACCAGGGGAGATCTGGCATTTCAACTTCAAGTAATGTCAGCCACCTTCTAGTCCATTTTTAAGCCAATCATCCAAGCTAATTGTTAATGTCTTTTCTAATCTCTTGAGCTACAACACTGAATCCAGAATCTCTGCTTAGTGGGCCC
Source organism: Myrmecophaga tridactyla (assembly GCA_004026745.1). Taxonomy (NCBI): domain Eukaryota; kingdom Metazoa; phylum Chordata; class Mammalia; order Pilosa; family Myrmecophagidae; genus Myrmecophaga; species Myrmecophaga tridactyla. The sequence continues at coordinate 14,416 of PVIY010003612.1, forward strand.
ATATTCCTTCCCAATCAATGTCCTTACTTTAATAGCAGACACCCTGCATGGTTGAGAATTTAGTTTATGTTGTAAATCTGCTACTCACACAATGAATCTCTGGTTCTGGTTTTCAGAGACTTCAAGTTACAGGAAATAAGATTTTCTTTCAGGGCACACATAGAGACTCTTACATCTTTCACATGGTGCTTAAGCTCAAAATTTAAAGCATTCACCTCATACTTTCCTTTTAAAACTGTACCCAGAGTATCTAGGAACAACCAGCCAACATCATTATGTGATGTTGGCTTTTAACTCCACAAAGCTGTTAAGGTGTCAAAAACCTGTCATCCAGAGTCTTGCCATATATAAGCTTACAATTAGCAGAATCAGATGGTGACATTTTGCAAATCTCTTTTGCCAACTCATGCCATGGACAGTCAGTGCCATCTTGATCATTGGAAATAGAGCTACTAGTGCATTTAAGTCTAATCAGTGTAGAAAAGCTATAGTAAATGCTTTTCTGTTTCTTAAGAACCACTCCTTGTAACTAAGCTGAGTAGTCAGGGTTCTATAGCAAAACAGAACCAACAGAAGATATCTGTAAATATGATATTTTATCAAAATGTCTCATACCACTGTAGGGATACATGAGTTCAAATTCCATAGGGCAGGCTGTACACCAGAAACATTGATGAAGGTCTTCAATGAATTCCCCAGGAGAAGCTGGGTAGCTGAAGTAGAGAGAGAGACTCTCTTCTGACTTCTCCTTTAAAGCTTTCAACTGATTAAATTAAAAATCACTCATTGCTGAAGACTCTTCCCTTCGCTGATAAAATCAGCCATAAATGCAATCAATGTGCTGATGATTTAAGTCCATGAAATATCCTCATAGCAACAGAAAAACCAGTGCTTGCTTGACCAGATAACTGCGTCTGGCCAAGTTGACACAGAAACCTCAACATCACACATATTCATAGCAAGAACATGTTGCAAGAGAATAGCTTATGGATAAGTGAAATCAATGCCAGCAATGTAGGGCGGTGCGACAGTGGCTCAGCAGCAGAATTTTTGCCTGCCATGCGAATATACCCGGGTTTGATTCCCAGTGCCTGCCCATGCAAAATAATAATAATAATAATAATAATAAATAAAAATGAGAGCAATGTTATGAGGAATGGGAGTGAGAAATTGGAAAATCTCTGTTTTAAGTGTTCCTAAGCTTCTTGAGAACTTGTAGAGGGTTATTTGAAAGTGGGCATAGAATAGCTGCAAAGATATATTGCAAATTCTGAGGAAATCACTAATTGTTTTAAAGAAGTTTAATTGATATGCTAAGAGATGAGAGGCAGAGGAATCATGTAAAATGCTGAATAAAACCTGAGAAGGCAGAAAAAGTGGAAGACATAAAACAAGAAACCAAGAACAGGGACAATGAAACAAAAAACAGTAACAAATATGGTTAACTTTAATCCAACTCTACCAATAATAACTTAAATGTGAGTCATTAATGAATTAAAAGATGGAGAATGTTAAGAGTGAATAATAATAATATGAGATCCAACTATATGCTGACTAAAAGAAATCCACCTTAAATATAAAGCACAGAGAAATTAAAAGTAAAGGGTTGGAGAAAGATACATCATGCTATTACTAATCTATAATAGAAAGGTGGACTGGCTATTTTAATATTTCACAAAAAGCAGACTCTAGAGCAATGGGAATAATCAGGGATAAATAAAGGGATTTCATAATGGTAAAGATGCCAATTCCCAAAGAAGACACAACAATACTTAATGTTTATATACCTAAAAACAGAACATCAAAATATATAAGGCAAAAACTGAAAGAACTGCAAGAAAATAGACAAGTCCACTATTGTGATTGGATGCTTCAATACCACTCTATCACTAGTTGCCAAACCCAGCAGGCAGAAAATGAGTAAGGGTATGGTTGAACTAAACAGGTCCACTAATCAACTCTGTTTGATTGATATTTATAGACTATTTCATCCAACAACAGCAGAATACACATTCTTTTCAAGCTCACACGGAACATTCACCAAGGTAGACCACAGTATGGGTAATAAGACACACTCCACTGATTTAAAATAATAGAAATGACACAAAGTATGCTCTTAGATCACAGTGGAATTATGCTGGGAATTAAAAGCAAAAAGATATCTAGAAAACCCCCCAAACTTGGAGATTGAACAAGACCCTTGTTAATAACTCATGGATCAAAAATGAAGTCTCAAGAGAAATGAAAAAGTATTTTGAACTAAAGGAAAATGAAAATGCAACTTATCGAAATTTGGGGATGCTGTAAAAGCTGTGCTTAGAGAGTAGTTTATAGCACTAAATGTATATATTTAGAAAGATCTAAAATCAGTGTCCTAAAGTTTCTAACTTAGGAAACTTGACAAAAAAGATGATATGATTGTCTATATAGCAAATCCCAAGAAATCAGCAGAAATACTCCTGGAACTAATAAGTAATTATAACAAGATTGAAGTATGAGGTTAATATACAAAAGTCAATTGCTTTAGTAAATACAGGTAATGAACAATTGGAAGTTGTAATTAAAAACATGACACCCTTTATATTAGCCTCAAAAATGATATACATATAGCTATAACTCTAACAAACACATATATACAAGATTTATATGAGGAAAACTACAAAACTTTGATGAATTAAATCAAAGATCTAAATAAATATTTTGGGTTCATGTTAGGAAGTATCAATGTTTTTAAGATATCAGTTCTTCTCAGCTTGCTCTATAGATACAACACAATCTCAATCAAAATCACAGTAAGTTATTCTGAGGATACTGATAAACTGATTCTAAAGCTTATGGATTAAATCAAAAGGCGCAGAACAGTACTGGAGGAGAAGAATGAAGTCAGAAGAACATAACTTAAAGAATTACCATAAACCTGCTGTATTCAGATCAGTGTGGTATCAGTAAAAGAAGAGACCAGTAGACAAATGGAATGGAGTAGAGAGGCAAGAAATAAACCCACACAAATATAGTAAACTGATCTTTGACAAAGGTACAAAGGCAATTCAATGGAGATAGGATAGTCTTTTCAACAAATGGTGCCGCACAACTGGATATACATGTGCAGAAAAATCAGTCTGGCAAGAACTTACACTTTACACTTTCATGAAAATTAACTCAAAATGAATCACAGTACCTAATGGAAAACACAATTCTATAAAAATTTGAAAATACAGGGGAAATTATAGGTGACCTTGGGTTTAGTGATGACTTTTTAGATACAACATCAAAAGCATTATACATGAAAGAAAAAAATTGAAAAATTAAACTTCATTGAAATGAAAAACTTCAGCTCTGCAAAGGGCACCATTAGGAGAATGAAAAGACAAGTCATAAATTGAGAGAAAATGTTTGCAAGACATATATGTTGAAGGAATTGTATCCAAAATGTATGAAGAACTCATAAAACTCAACAATGAGAAACAAATAAGACAATTAAAAATATGCAAAGGACTATGAACAGAAACCTCACCAAAGAAAATACAAAAATGGCAAATAAGGATGTGAAATGAGGGTCAATATCTTATATCATTAGTGAATTGTTAATAAAATAAACAAGAAACTACACACCCTTGCTTGTGGGAATGCATGATGGTAGCCACTTTGAAAGACAGTTTGGCGGTTTCTTACGAAACTAAACATAGGCTTACCATATGATCCAATATTCGCAGCCCTAGATATTTACTCAAATGCACTGAAAACATATGTCTTTGAATAAACTTGCAAGAGTTTATAGCAGCTTTATTCATATTACCCCAAATTAGAAGCAACTCAGATGTCCTACAATAGGTGAATAAATTGTGGTAATCCATACAATGGAATATTATTCAGTGAAAAAGAGAAATGAGCTACCAAGCCATGAAAAGACATGGAGGAACCTAATATGCGTATTGCTAAATGAAAGAATTCAATCTGAAAAGGCTACACAGGGTGTGATTCCAAATATTTGACATTCTGGAAAAGGCAAAACTATAGAGAGCGAGAAAGATCAGTGGTTCCCATGGGCTTGGGGATTAGGGAGGAAGGAGGGAAAGGATAGGTGAAGCAAAGGGTTTTTTAGGGTACGGAATTATTCTGCATGATATTGTAATGGTGGATCCATGGTACTGAATGTTTGTCAGAATTCATAGAACTACAAAAGAGCAAGAGTGAACCCTAATGTAAATTATGGACTTTGATTAATAATAATATATCAACATTGCTTAATCAATTTTAGCAAATGTACCACACTAATGCAAAATGCTAATAATTGGGGAAAATGTGTGGGGAGAGAAGAGTATATGGAAGATAACTGTACTTTCTATAAACTTTTCTTAAAATCTGAAACTGCTTTTTAAAAAGTTTATACACTAAACACAAAAGTTATATTTTTACACCAGAAAACACTAAACTTCGAAGGCTGTAATTTGTTTGTATGTTTTTAATCTTAAGTCCCAACACCATGCCTAAAAGATATAAGGAGCTCAATTAACATTTGATGAATTAATGAATGGATGGATGGATGAATGAACGATTGGTATCAGGTGTCTAAGAAGCAACAGAGCTCTTTTTGAAAATGACTATTCATTAAACTACTGCACTTAATGCCTTAAGAATATGTAATTCCCTTGCTCCTTTTCATTTGCTCTCTGTAAGTCATATCCTACTGTGTAAATCTCCTCACAAGCAGCCACTATTCAAATAACTATATAAATCATTATGTGAGCCAAATTAATTTTTTAACATTTAAGTTTATGAAATAGCTCCTTTGTTATTAAATTCCCAGATGGAAGTTAATGTGGTATGTAGAAAGAACAAGGTTTTATTTTTGTTGTTGTTTGTTTAGATTACTTTACTGTTATTATAAAAATCATTCATGCTTATTTTACCCAAATACTCAAAATGCATAAAAGAAAATTTAAGAATACCTTTCCCCATGCCCCCCACACTGAAGTCAACAGATTTAAATTAAAGGTGTATATTATATATATATTCTTCCACATCTTTTTTGAGAGAATGGAATTAAGATTTGGGTTCATATTTTTTGTATCTTCATTTGTTAACTGTGCAGTGTTCATGAGGTTTGTTGATATATCTGAACCTCAGTATCCTACTCTGTACAAAGAAGTTAAAAGCCTACATGGCAAAGTTTGCAAAGATCACATGAGATGGTACAAGTAAATCACATACGCAGTGTCAAGCTCATCATGCACTCAACAGATCAATTTCCTGCACCAAAACAAAAAACCAACGAACTGACCAACGAAAATGGTGGATGAGACCCAAAATTCTCGGTGACCACAGTTCTTTTCTTTCAAATATCCTTAGATTCATATTTGTCAATGTATACTGTAAAAGGCAATTAGGCAGTGAGAGACTGAATATCAAAGCAGATCATGTCCAGACCATTTATAATAATAGAAAATAGAAATCTGACCCCAAACTGATGCAGTCATCAGCACAGGAGGCCAAACCACAAGCTCTGCAGAAAACAGGCCCAGAAAGGTCAGAGCTGGTCAATGACAGCCAGCTTCCCCAATTTTTGCTGCACCCAACCCCTATGTCCAATGCAGGACAATCAGAGAAAGCAAAATATGCTCCCCCAAACCAATCACAAAACATGCGCGGCCTCAAGTTAGCCCACCCCTAGCTTCCCTGTGTGAACAACCTGCAATCAAAATACCTGAAGTCTTCTGGATTTTTCTCTATAAAGCCTTTCTGCTCCTTGGCCTGCCTTTGAGTCTCTGCCAACAGCAAATGATGGTAGCTGAGGCCTTTTCTATAATAAGCTCTGAATAAATAGCCTCGTTTGTCCTAACTGGGTTGGTCTTTTTTATTTCCACAGGGGTGAATCTCTTGAAACCCAGGAAAGGGAGATAATCTGTAGCATTTGGAATGTTTCAAGGTATGAGAGAGTAATTACAAAGTTTTTCCTGAGGGCAGGTATTCCCTCGAGAATGAGGAAAGTATCCAGAAAAAAGGAACAAACATTGCAAGGTTTGGGAAAAGAATTTAAAGAAGGGTACTGCAGGCACCAAGGTAACACTTGCACCATTTCACTCTTTTGCACCAAAAAAAAGTAAATCAGAAGCAGGAACTATGCTGAGATGAGATGAAGAAGCATGTCTCTAAATAAGAATTCTGCAAAAAAACAAAACAACTACAATAATAATAAAAAAGTTGACCCCAAGCCATCCCTATAAGTAAACGTCTCTGGCTTCAACTGAGATGATGGAATTTTAACTTTCCCACAATGTAATGCATTTGCTTTGCAAAAACATGTAAAACATCACAGAAACCTCAACATGACTCCTAAAGTTATTCATTTTTTTTTATTCCTGGACCAGAGAAGTATCATTTTTAACTATGTGCTACTCCCAGTAGCTCATACTCCCAGGCAATCCTGTGACATAGATATTGTTCCAAGCAATTTTGGGGAAAAAAGTATAGGCAGACATTATAATTGACTCAAAGTAAAAGTCATAACAGCACAATTTTATATGGGCAAAAAAAAATGTTGAATTAATTGCAAATGGGACAAAACTGTTTTTTTTTCCCCCATTGGCGAAGGAAAGGGGGAGTTGCAAAATATCTCAAAGAAAATGAACAGGGCTAGAATCTCATAACAAGGAAGAGTATGATATAGATGGTTGTGTTAATTTGAAGCAGTTATGTACTCAAGAAAAGGCCATATTCTTTTAATACATTCCCGCCCATACCGGTTGTGGGCGGGACCCTTTTTATTAGGTTATTTCAACTGAGACGTGACTCACCCCATTCAGGGTGGGTCCTAATTCTCTGAATGGAGTCCTTTAAAAGAGATTAAACTAAGAGAAGCTCATGGAGAAAAATCCAAAGAATTCAAAGAGCTCAGAGAAGCCCCAGTGAAGCTGAAAGAGGGAGCCACTGAAGCCAGAAGCTGAAAAAACTGAAACCCAGGAGAGAAGGAAGAGCAGACACCAGCCATATGCCTTCCCATTTGAGAGAGATGTCCCAGATGCCAGTGGCCTTTCTTCAGAGAAGGTATCATCATGTTGATGCCTTAATTTGGGCATCTTCATGGCATTAGAACTGTAAATTTGTAGGATAATAAATCCTTATTGCCAAAGTCAACTCATTTCTGGTATATTGAATTCTGACAGCTTTTGCAAACCAAAACAATGCTGCATGGTTTTTCATTGACACTCACAATTTTGTAATAGACTACATAATTGTAAGAGCATGTAATCCACGGATTAGTAGAGGCAGACATCTACTGTCTCCTAAAAAGTTCCTGAATAAAATGGAGTTGGCTTCAATCTATTTCAGAGCTGCTTAACTTAAGCTGGCAATGTATTGGGAAAATCCGAGCATCACAAATTCTAACACAGCACTTAAAAGACCTAAGAGGACCACATTTCAAACTCCACATCCTTAAAGCTGAATCCATTTCCCCACCTCTCCACTTCACTTTCACACTTTGGTCTCAAGTTCATTATTTACCTTTTAATTTTTAAGCTCCAGAATTCGTTTCCTTCAGCAATATTCCCTGAACTGCCTTGTATCCTGGGCCTTGCCCTCAGTGTAGACTATACAAAGATGTTAAAACCTGTTCCTTCAGATGCAGTTACCTACCCCTCTGTCTTACTCAGAGATATGTAACAAAACAGTTGAGGTGGGTATAGCCTCCTAAGACCCAAGAGATGAAATGGGGAAATGCCACAGACCTGCTAAAATTATGATGCCTCAAATTTTTATTCCTCTTCTAACTCTGTGGATATTCTAGTGCTTGTTCCTTGGCTCTCAAGCATACAGCAAAGGGAAAAATAAGAAAATGAAAGCTCCAGGTTATAACTGAGGAGTCAACATTGCCTGTGATACACAGGTAAAGGATACTAGTTGTAAAAGTGTTGTTCCTGTTAAAACCTAATCAACCAAAACCCACCAGAGACAAGCTTGCCATTTGACAAAATCAGACTCAGTGACTCAATGTGGTGACGGGGGCACCCCAGAGGAACTGTGTGCTGCTGGACAAGAGGGAGGAGGAGAAATCTTTTGTAGGGTTTGAGCTCCTACTGGAGGCTTCTAAGGGTCTCAGTTCTGCCATAGGTGCAGTTTCTGAGGTAAAATTAGGAGGTGCAGCAATTAACTAGGATTAGATAGTCATGATGGGAGAGTGATTTAACAATTGGCTATCCCCAGCAATAGATGGGAAGAGCAAAACAGGTCTAGGGCATTCTTGGTTAAAAAAAAAATTAAAAAGTAGTCATCATTCAAAGCAGGATTGTTTGGCACTAAAAACCTCTCAGAGGCATGCAGCGACAGCTTCAGAGAGAGAAACCTTAATTCTAAGGCATCTCAACTCATAGTTTCCTCCCCTGGCTGGCAATTCTGGATGGTTGTGATAATATTATTCTCTAGGCTGGATTTTTTAGTTTATTAAAGCTGCTGGAATGCAATATGCCAAAAAAAAGGACAGTTTTTGAAAAAGGGAATTTATTAAATTGCAAGTTTACAGTTCTAAGACCAAGAAAACTCAAGAAAGCTGATGATGTTTCTCCCTCAGCTAGAAAGGCATGTGGTCTAGCTTTCTCTCCAGGTATCTTCAAAGGCTTCCCCAGGGGCATTTTTTTATGCCTCTCCAAAGGTGGCTCTGTGGGTTTTGTTGTTTCTAAGCTTTTTCCAAAATGGTTCCTCTTAAAGGGCTCCAATAAGCAACCCCACCTTGAATGCCTAGAGACAATCTCCATGGAAATCTAATCAAACCATGTAATCAAAAGTTACCACTCACAATTGGGTGGGTTATATTTCCATGGAAACAATAAAAAGATCCCGCCCAACAATATTGAATGAGCATTAAAGGACATAGCTTTTCTGGGGTACACAATAGTTTCAAACCAGAACTCAGGACAATCAAAAGAATTCTAAAAATCCAATAGTTATTTCACAAAGTGTCATTGTAGGTTGTTGAGTTTCAGGAAAGGAGCCATATCCTCTGAGAAACCCTGAAACAAAAAAAGTAGCATTTCAAATTCTACTGCAAAACACAGTCCTCAAGTATGTTTAAAATGATTGTGGTTTTAAAAGTAAGTTGGACTTTTTTTTTCTCAGACATCTTGAAATGTCCTCTGAAGGTGGGAAATAAGAGGAACTTGGGGGATCCAAGAACAGCTGGAGGAGATGAAGCTTGAATATCTAGGGCAGTGAGCTCTACTGACACCGAGTGTTGAGGCTTACGGACGTCAAAATCTGGGCTTCTGTCCTGGAGGTCAGCAGTACACTGTGGAAAAGCCACCAAGGTCCTGTCAACGAGGATACAGATTTGTGCTAGGAAGTGGAGATTTACAGTGAAGTGTCCTCAAACCTATCCACTGGCCCTCCTCCCATTTAGGAGATTGGGTAAGACCAGTGAGAGAAAAGAATGGAAGCCTGCAGTTAGCCTATTGGGCCTGTGTTTTCAAGGACCAGCAAAAGTCATGTTCACATGGGGTAGCCTGAAGCAAGATGATGTAAGATATATTTCTAAGTCTATTTCTGCCTACTTAGGAGATGAAGCTTAACCTAGGGATGCAGTCTTGAATTCCCTTGGGAGACTAATTGTTGAAACCCACATCCCAGCTCTCTTACCAACCTCAATTGCCCTCCCACAATAGGTTTCTTTGATAATAGCTCAAAGATCCTCAGTCTTCTTGCATCCGTCCTTAGAAACACAACCTAAACAAGCACCCAGGATGCCAAATCATCCTTTGAAGTTAGGCTTCCGGAGGACTGAAACTTTCATCATCAATCTTTATTCATGTCTCACGGTACCTTATATCCAAGCTCAGCAGAGGGAACAGAACAGCAGCTGTATAAACACAATACCCATAAAGTTGCTATAATATATATGAAAGCAACAAAATATTACCCATGGAACTACCATAGTAATAAAAGTTGCTAACACGCAGATTAATACCTATAATATGCCAGGCACTGTTCTAAGCAATTCACATGTATTAAGTCACTTTATCCTCACAACTACCCTGTAAAGCAGCACCGTTATCCCTTTTGGCATATGAGGAAACTGAAGCACAGAATATAATTTCCATCAATTGGAGAAAGGGGCGGTAGAAAAATCCCTACCAGGAACTCGTATCTCAAACTTAATGTACACTCACATTGCTTTTAGAGTAAAGTCTTTTCTTTTTTTTCTCCTCCAGCTACATTTAACTCAGTTACTTCCAGAGAGGGCAACTAGAGAAGCCCTATTCAGACAGAATGAGTCCCTAGAATGGAAGGTAAAGGACAACTGGAAAATTGTAAAGAGCATTATATAAACTAGCTATAGAGTGTAAAAAAGACTGAAATTTCCACCCAGAGAAGAATTAACCAACTGAGGAGTATCCAGGAAATGGAATATCATGAACATGGATGAATCTCATAAACATAATGCCAAAAGAAAAAAATATGAACTTCCAGAAAAATATTTAATAATGTTTATAAAAAGTATAAAACCATACAAAGCAGTACCAAATACTGTTTAAGGATAAATGTAGTAAAGATATGAAGAAAAGCTTGAGAGTAATAAATGCTAAATTCAGGAGTGTAGTCACTTGAGGAGATAAAAAGATGAATATTATATAGGAGAAAACAGCAGATTTAAATGTACCATTAAAGCTTTATTTTTCCTTAGTTGGGTGCAGAGTGTGCTTAAAAATCTTTTTCTTCATATTCTTGTATATATGAAATATTTTCTAAACTATTTTGTAAATTGAAAACACAATAAACAAATATTTTTTAAAGAAAATATACAAAGAATCTTAACACCTGATTTGTATTCAAGGGGCAATGGGTTTGAGCAATTACCTTCTGAAGTCCACAGAACAAGGAAAACTACAACCTCTGGCATGCACCAGAAAATTTTCAAAAATCTTTGCTTCAGGTAGGAAAGATTGGTTCTAATTGACTTTTGGTCATCTTTATTTTACATATTTTTACTTTATCCATTTAAATCTTCTTTTACATTTTTGATATGAAAATTCACACTTTTATATTTCACTATTTCAAAAATATCCAACTTAAACCAAGAACAATGTCATCTGGAAATACAGACAGTTCCCTTTTTTTAATGTCATTTTACTGAGATACAGTCATGCACCATACATTCTATCCACAGTATGCGATCAATGGTTCACAGTATCATCACGTATCTGTGTATTCATTACCATGATCACTTTTTAGAACATTTGCATCACTCCAGAAAAAGAAATAAGGAGAAAAAAGAAAACCCTAAACATCCCATACCCATTTCCCCATCCTCTTTTATTGTCCACCAATGTTGGACTCTATCTAATTTTAGATAGTGCTTTGATAACCACTTATAGACAATATTTCCATAAGCACTTCGGAGGTTGAGTTGTGAGGAAAAATATTAGCTAATGTTATTTTACTAGCTGGTGTTTGTCAAAGTAGCCCTGGCCTGATTTAGTTTATTTGCTTTCCGATGAAAGCGTTCCATACCCATTTTGGTGAGGAATGTCCAGGGTTAAGAAGACAGTGTTCCAAGGCTACTTTGGATCTAACATTGAAGCTGAGCTTAATTCACATGAGTGGGATGCAGAGCACAGAGAATCTCCAGTCTCGCACAGTATGTGGTGAGATTTAGGGCCCCTGCTTATGAGTGGCATTCTGGGATAATCTGTGACCAAGGTATAATGTGACAGAGGTCTGTCTGAAATAAGGGGAGGAAGTAAGCTAAAGCTGAGGAGCAGAATCCTACAAAGCCAAAACTAGGTTGTTTCCCGTAGCACTGGATGTATGGAAGCGCAAGGTTTGCAGATTATTACTCAAAATGAGAATGTAGCTGGCATCATTGGTAAGATTTCCCGAGGAGAGCTGAAGACTCTGCTGTGAACACTTAAAGTCAGCTTCCTAACTGTGAGAGTGCATGCACATTTGTAACTCATTTCCTGCTCAACCACAAACACCCTGGGGTGGGACCCTGGTTTCTAGTAGCCATGCATGAAGTTCTTGATCTCAGGGTTATGTCATTGGACCAGAAGTTGCCAAATAGTCATCTCAGCAGGTTCTTGAATGTGACTGTGCTCAGCTTTGTGGATGGCAGCTGAAGAAGAAGCAGCACATGACTATTGGGAAAGGGGAGAGTGGGGGCAGGCAGGATGAGATGGGGACCCCATGGCTCCTGGTACTTTTCAAGCATTTATTTTAGTAATCTGTCATTGAATTCCCTCTGTTTTATGAAAGTGTGGTTCTCTTTATTTACAACAAAAAAAGTCCATGTTAAAGACAAAATTGAGGTCCATAGTAGTGAATGAAGGGAACTTATTTTCCAGGAAGTTGCTCACCTGTGGCTCACTTTGTCCTGTCCGTGGTGGGCACGCAGTGCCTCTTCAGGTAGTCATTTTCCCATCATGGCACATGACAGGTGGTCAGTAAATACTGTCCACCTCTTCAGTCAGGGCCACTAGGCCAAAAAATAGACTCAGCCATTCAGCTGCTGTTTTAAAGTCTCTGCAAGCTCTACAAGTCTACTTTATAGTCTTAGGAATCCAAGCTAGTGGCAATCATTGAAAAGGAAAGATAATGCTTTTGCCCACCCATTATGTCCAAGCATGGCCATGGGCATGACCAAGGGCACAGAGAAGTGAAGTCCCAAAGAGATTATCACCCTGGGCTAAGGATCAGACAGAGGTTGGGCTTCAAGGCACCCAGAAAGGAGGAAACTATCAAGAAGTGAGCCTGCCATTTCTCCGCAAGTTTTATGTCAATTCCTAAACTGAAGTGTGATTGATCCTTCACGATAAGCAGTAGATGGATTACTGGAATGTAGAAGACATGAACCACATGAACCAAATGAGCCTAACTGATATGCTGAGAATGCCTTATCTAACCACTGCAGAGCACAGGCTCATTTTAAGTGCAGGGGAGACACTTCCTATAATAGACTACATGCTGTCTCAAAGGCATGAAATCATACAGAGTATGCAATTTGAGTACAGCAATATTTTTTATTGTGGTAAATATAGATAACAGAAAAATGTCCACCCAAACCATTTTAATGTGCAATTCTGTGGTATTAGATTTACAATGTTGGGTTACTATCACCAACATCCATTACTATAACTTTTCCATCATTCAACACAGAAATTCTATATTTATTAAACAACTGCCCAATCCTTCTTTCCCCAGCCACTGGAAACCTAGCATCTAATTTGTCTCTATTTTTATTAAGAAATATATTTATAAATAATCCATCAGCTAAAGGAAGAATCACCATGGAAATCAGAAAAAAATTGAAGTGAAAAAAGAAGAAATCACTTATTAAAAGTTGTGATTTGCAGCTAAAGCAGTGTTAGAAGTAAAATTATAGCTTTATATGAATATAGTACAAAAGAAGTTAATCTGTTTCCCTTTCAAAAGGACCGAGGAAAAAAAAATTGCAAATTAGATCCAAAGAGAGTAGATTGATGGAAACAATATAAAATTAAATATCAATGAAATAGAAAATAAGAGTATTAAAGGAAAAATCAGTAAACTTAAAGAACTCTTAATAAGACTAATTCAGAGAAAGAGGACAAAATGATCAAGTGACATCATTTTATTTTACTAATTTGTTGTTAAATACTAGGGGTCATTTTTGTGTGTGTCATAGCACCACGAATGGAGACAAATTGATTTTCAAATTTACTTTCTTATTGAGAACAATCCTGCATTTACATTGTGGGCCTGACCAGCATCTTGGCTTTTGTGCTCTTCGGAAGACCTAGACCTTCCCTGAAATCAATTCAAATAATATTTGTTAAATGTCAATAATGTACCACAGACTCTGTTAATAGGATTGGGGTTGTCCCACATTTGATAATGCAGAGGGTACTAAGCTCCCTCAGGGCTTACGGCTCAGCTCTGAGCTTGTGAGTTTTAATTACTTTCATTTTATCGATTGGAATTATTGTATGCTTTTTTTCCTCAATGGAGTAAAGGGTCACTCTGACTGACTGAAAGTTTAATTAATAGTGTTTCTTCTCTGAGCATACACAAACCTCCTTCCCATCATTAACTCTCCAGGCTGACCCCTTCTATGAGCTTTGTCCTTTCCCATATCTATGACTGTTCTTCCTCTACTTCTTCCTTGACCTTAAAAAACCCTCCAAATTCCTACCATTCACCTGAATCCAACCTGTAGTGTAGCATCCCCCTCATTTTAGCCAACTCCTCTTACCACATTCCAACAAATTCCACCATCTCTAAGATTATGCACTTTCTATGGTTTGTTATTTCTACCTTGCAACCTGTGTGGCCTCTCCCTTCCAATTCCCTCCTCCCTCTTCCCCAGAAGGAGTGCTGTATTTGTGACTGATTGGTATGACAAAGGATTGGACCACTCTGCTAGCAGAGCAATCTCTTGTAAAGGTAAAATGCACAGGTCGTACTTCTGCATCTTCCCGCCATAAAGGCCAGACTGTGAGAAGACACAAAGCAAGCTTCGGTGATTGAAGGTTGAAGCACAGCAAGAATCTCAATCCAACCAGCTTAGGAAAAGATTTTCCATATGGGTAAGCCAAGCACAATACAGCTCTTTCATGGGGCGAGGGGCACAAATTTCCTCTAACACTCTAATACATCTATTCTAGGATGTCAGGCGTTGTGAGACCCATCACTGATGTACTTTGGGAAAGCAGTATTTATGGATACAGTAACAAATCTTAGTAGGTAATAATACTCGTATATCCATCTAATTATGCATCATTTTTAGTAACAAATTTTGTATTATGCATCGTTCTTTGCATCTCTTTTGGTCTCAGCAATTATAAGATAATCAAAGCAATACACTGCTTTTTTAAACCATAATTGTGTTTATGACCTTGACTTGCACATAATAAGTTTGAGGCATGTTGAAGGACACTATACTTTTATCTGTGTTTAATATGTGGTTAAACTTGTTTTATTTGTTCCTAATTAAGTTACATATTTTCTGATACTTTGCCAAAGGTATAGCTAGCTAAAGGGTCTATGCCTGAATGACAGACTTTTATGAACCATAAAATTCTGAAAATTCTGAAAAAGATATTTACAGGTCACAGTGAATCCAAGATATTTATATGTCATGTTGCCTTTAATTATTACCTAGCAAACAACAGTCTTCTGTGAAATCATGACCTTTTTACTTCAATAATTTTAATGTAATTTTTTAACATAGTTTAAATGACAATTAGGGATGCATAACAAGTTAAAAATGTGCCATAAATGGACTCAACAAGATTAAATAGAAAACTTTTATAGGTGGTTGAGTTTACACGTGTACAGCAAGGATTATTTGGTCACAATATCTCCAGCTTTTTTTTTTTCACTTTAATTATACAATGCATTTCAAATTCAAAAATGTAAAAATTTATATCTTGGAATAAAGGACATGGAATAAAACATTACAGTTTTGTTTTTTGTTGATCCTTCTATCAGGGAACTTACGGGCAGGTGGAATTCAGGAAAGAATTTGAATGTTACTGGGCCCTCTGGCCATAATACTATATATAAACAATCTGAGTCCACCATTGTTTTCAACACTCAGATATGAATTCTTTCAGAGAAAAGACCTGACACTTTCCATGTCATACACTTCTGAGTCCTTTCAGGTTTCAAAAAAAGGAGGCTGGGTTTTAGAAAGATATATGGAAATACAGGAAAACTGTGGTAGACACCAGATTTTCAATCCAGAGTGCTTTCTCTGTGAACTCCCTTCCTTTCACTAGCCCTATAATAACAGTGGGGACAGATGCTTTCAGGTATATCTGATCCAAGCTGAAGCAATTGTCACTCTTCTCTGGAAATGTGGAATTGACACTGGCAGAGATCAGGGTCTTTCTGGTAGCTGAACTGTAATGTGGAGACTGGGACCACCATGTTTTAGGTTAGGAAAAGTAGAAAAAGTGGGCTGCAATTTCTTCTATAAATGAGACATGTCTGAAAGAGGACTGAAACAGAAGTGCAGAGACAGGAGATAGGCAGTATTTTAATAGCCAAGACTCTGATTCCAAATCCTGTCCCATACACAACACTTTTCCTATCATTGCCTATGGAACAGATGCTCTTATCTTTATAGTCAACTCAAACTTTTGTTTAAACCAACTTAAGTTGGATTTATTACTTGTAATAAAAGGGAAACTATCACTTAAAAGTGAGATGTTGTTCATTATTGTTCATGACACAACCGAAGTTTTGGTGTGCCAGTAGAAGATAGAGTGCTCATTGCTTATGATGGAGACATTTCCATCCCTTGTTCCCTGCTCTTGGCACTTCCTCCTTCCTTGATGTAGATCCTGGTACCCATCCCATTTGTTCGTAGCATGAGTGAACGGATGGATGGATTTATATCTACACTTTTTTCTCACTCTTGCTACTTCTTGATAATATTTTGTGCAAACAGTTGCAGAGAAAAATAACTCTGTGCCAGTTAGATGTTATCAAATATAGGATTATCAGTTTTGGGCAAAGACTTCATACCAGTTCACCCCAAAATGTCAGTGACCTCACTCTAGTCTAATCAACTGTTGTCAAAGTGGCGGGATATCACAGTACAAGGTATGGTAGCCTTAACTAAGAAGTCACCTGAATCAACTTTGTGCTAAAGGCAGCTGTATAACTAGCAGGCAAAATTTTAGATCATTGACCTTCTAAATAGATCAGCTGTTTGGGTGCTCTCTTATGCAAGACACATGTGACGATGGTGGTTGATTTATATATATATTCACACCAATCGCAAACAACTGCCCTTTTCCTCCAATCACCAATTTTATCCCCCATTCTCATTTTCACAAATTGGAGAAAAGAAACTCTGAAGAGAACAATCCACCATTTTCCAATGACCAGTTTTCTCAATGGGAATGGCAATGAAAATAGCTAACACTTATGAAATACACTTCTTTGTCAGATATTGGGCCATTATTGGCATTATCTACTATTTAAAGATATGCATGAGTTACATCATTAGTTCTCAAGGTTTTGAATTTCATGAACTGAATATGGGAGGCTGAGGTAGGATGGTTACGTCTGTATTTACTAAAAGCAAAACAAAATAAAATAAAACACCATCTTTTCTCATTATTGTTCATAAATAAAGACCCAATATATATAAAGAACACAATTACAGGGAAAAATTGAAATTGTGTCAATTTAGCTTTATAAAAGTCTCAACAATATTTTATTTCTTCCTGGCTCAGTCTTCTAAACATTTTGACATGACTAGTACAAACTACATAATACAAATATTTCAGACTTGCTATTGTATAAAACTTAAGATTTGAGAGGTGGAAAGACTACCATTGATTTACATAAAAACATCAGTAGTCTCTTCTTCCTAATTTGGCTAGTTGCACCCTCCTTCATCTTAAATGGATGGGATGTTAAAATATATGATATGACAGCTGTTAGGTTGAATTCCATTTATCCTGAAAAAAAAAAATGCCCATAATAAAGAAGTAGCATCAGCACCTGCAAGCTGTGTGTATTCACTTAGGGAGGAGGCTCCAAATGTTCCAGAGAGAACAGATGCTTCTTATGTTTACTGGCAACACTTTCACAAGTTTTTTTGGCATCCATTTCCCTCTGTCCTCCTTGAAAACAAATCCCATTGTATCAACCTCCATTGAAGCCATTGAATTAAACAATATTCCATCAATCATTATATTTAGATTTTAATTCTTGTTTTTGGCACAATTGTCATCAGAGACTCTCAACAAAGAGTAAATGTAAACTATAGCATCATGCCATGCTGAAAAAGGGGGAAAGGAGAAGTAGGAAATAATAATATCGAAAGCAGAGGAAATCATTTCTCTGTGCAGAGGCTTGTATGATCAAACAAGATTTTGACAACATAAGACAATTTTCAATGTTACCACTTACTCTCCAGGCACAAAACTCCCCTAATTTGAATGAAAGGAGTGTATGGTTTATATGTTCAGAGCAGAGACAATGATGGCAAAAACATTTTTAAACGCTGAATTGATTTGGCATAAGTAATCTACTCCAAGATAAGCTGAGTAAGAGTCAAAACTGGAGAACTTGCTGAAAAAAGAAAAACAAGACTGATAGCAAAGAGATGAAAGAAATGGTCTGAGTCAGTCAACATCTGTAGAAGGCTCAGTCTTCTGGTCAACCAGAGGTGTGAGGTGACAGAGAGTCCTGCAAAAGCCACCATTCACAGAGAAAGGGGCCAGACTCAGACAAGCTTCTGGAGAAACTGCAATCTGGTTTGGGTTGCAGACTCCAGGTTGCTTTGGTCTAAGAAAACAGAAAACTTTCAGATTTAGCAAATCTAGCATGCATTTTGTCACACTCTCACATTTCTGAAATCAGAAACAATTTTGTAATTGTGGAGTACCCTTTCCAGGAAAAATCATAATTAAATCAATGGTGCACCTTGGAATTATAATGATGGAATCATGGAATTGAGGAAATATACTTTACATTTACTTATAAATCAGAAGACTGCTCTAATAATCCTTTGGGCTGAAATTTCATTATTTTCAGGACTACACGTAGGAACATCAAGCAAGAATTGTTCTAACTTCAACTGAGAAGTAGTTAAGGCATGCATAGAGAGCTAATTTGATGAAGTGGTAAAGATTTCTTTGACTCCCCACCTTCCTGGCAACAGGCAATCCTTGTCAATGATATTTTTAGGATTATGTGCATTAAAACAGTTTTGTGTTTTTAAGGGCAATAGTGACATGTTTGCTCAAATAAATTAGCAAATGCCTTTCTTAACAGACTCTATTGGTAAGTAAAAATTGTCCCTCTCTAAAAGCAGCCCATTCAAATGAGCAAAAGTTTCAGATAGTATAGTAAAATCCATCTTTAATCGACTTGCCACCAGCTAAAATAACAAATTTTGCCAGGTACATGAAATTTGATCAAATCAAAGGAGGACACTCCACATATCAAACGTGGTGCAGGGGTCTGGATGTAAGATAGAGGGGGAAAAAAAGACCCTGAAAACAATCCTTTATTAAAATGATAAAGATAGCGAGAGAAAAGGAGGAGTTCCATATCTGGGGAATTTCATTTTGTTTTCTTGAAAATTTCAAGAAAAGAGGATAATGAAATAAACCACATGTGTCTGTAGCTTTAACAATACTCAACCCTTAATAAGCAGAAAGCACAGATCTAAAGATATGTATGGTCCTTGGTGTTGGATTAACCCCTAAATAAAATTAGCCCAACATAGCAGTTTTATTCCTGTAAACTATAAACAAAATAAAACAAAAATCCTATTACTAAATCCATTTGTGTTTTTGTGTCACCCTTAGTCATAGTGAGTCCTAAATGATACGAGATGAAGAAGTACAGAAAATATTGGGAAAGTATAAGCTGAAATTTGGATTTGCAGTTTCAGATGAAGGCCAACTGATTTGAGTTATAGCCATCTAACAAAAAGATCTGGAAGCCAAGGATATTTCAGTCACTGATTTCCAAAAAAGTAACTTGCTCTCCTCAAAGCTAGATATCCCCAAAGTTCTGATCAAGGGAACACACAGCCCTCAGGCATATGGGATTTCAAGTTTGGCAACAGAATTTATCAAAGTTGGCTAACCGAGAATTTACCGAAATTAGTTACCAGCTGCCAGCTGCTCCTTTTGCCACTTCATGCACATATCACTATCACCTCCTACGCCCAAGCAGCTCAAAATGTAACATTACAAATCACCAATGCTTAGCCTTCCATCTCAAGCACCAAGCCAAAGACTAAAAGTATCCTGGGAAGTAAAGAAAAGAGTTGAGTGTAACCCTCTGGTTATTTTTCTAGGGTAAAAAAGAAAAGATAGAGATAGAACATCTATTCAGAAAGGCTTGAAAAGCATAGAAAACTTAGCTCTACACCTTTGTAAATATTTTGTGCCAAACAAAAAGAAGGACATAGGCATAAGATGCAAAAGTTAAATGAAGATGCATGTTGGAATGAAAGCAACAGAAGAAAACTTATGTATGCTCAAAAGTAGAAAAAAATATAGTGAAAAGAAGAGAGTATTAAAGAAAGAAGATGGAATAAAATGGGGGTTCCAATACTGATGTTGATATATTTTTTCTATTTTGGCAGTTCATCTAACTTTTAATCAACTGGGTAGTAAGTGATCTCTATAATATTTAATGGAATATGGCAAATGCTGAAGTTGTCCAGATTCAGATAGTCTTTTATTTTAGTAAGTTGTTTGTACTGGTTTGAAAGGATGCATGTCCCCTAGAAAAGCCATGTTTTAATCTAAATTCCATGTCATAAAGGCAGAATAATCCCTATTCAATACTACATGTTTGAAACTGTAATCAGATCATCTCCCTGGATGATGTGTTTTAATCAAGAGTGGCTGTTAAACTGGATTAGGTGACGATATGTCTCCACTCATTTGGGTGGGTCTTGATAAGTTTCTGGAATCTTATAAAAGAGGAAACATTTTGGAGAATGAAGGAGATTCAGAGAGAGCAGAGAATGCCACAGCAACATGAAGCAGAGTCCATTAGCCAACACTTTGGAGGTGAAGAAGGAAAACGCCTCCTGGGGAGCTTCATGAAACAGGAAGCCAGAAGAAGCTAGCAGATGACACCTCATTTGCCATGTTCCCTTCCAGATGAGAAAGGAACCCTGACCATGTTCACCATGTGCCTTTCCAGATGAGAGAGAAACTCTGACTGTGTTCGACATGTGCCCTTCCACTTGAGAGAGAAACTCTGAACTTTATCAGCCTTCTTGAACTGAGGTATCTTTCCCTGGATGCCTTAGATTGGACATTTCTATAGACCTGTCTTAATTGGGACATTTTCTCAGTCTTAGAACTGTAATCTAGCAACTTATCAAATTCGTCCTTTTAAAAGACATTCTGTTTGTGGTATATTGCATTCCAGCAGCTAGCAAACTAGAACATTGTTTTTATAGTTCATTGGATAAGTTTAATTTTATTTTTATTCTGTTTTCTCCTTCAGTTATATCAATTATGGCCCTTTCTGGTCTCTGTAGTTGGCATTCCATATGTCTCATCCTTTTACTGAGAAAGAGAAGATAAGTAAAAACCAGAACTCATTACAGGTCAGAAAACTAAACGAGCAGTAAGGGTTATACCTCGGTTGAAAAAGAAGCAAAACCAGTAACTTTGAGGACAGACTTGACAAATGCTCCAAATTCAACTGAGGAGAATTTTAAAAGGTAAATAATTAAAGAAAAATAAAATAAAAACTGAATCCAGGCAGAAAAATCAGATGTTCTAAAAAAGGAGACTGTATAACACAATGAACCCTAATGTTGATAATGGATTGGAGTTAGTAGTACAACTATAAAATTGTTCTTTCATGACCTATGACAAATGTACGACACTAATACAAGCTGTTAATAATAGGGTGGTATATGGGAAAATTAACACAATGTAAACTATGGACTATAGTTAAAAGTACTATTTTAATATTCTCTGGTCAGTTGTAAGAAACAGTACCACACTAATGAGAAGTGTCAACAATTGGGGGATATGTGAGTATGACATATTTTTTTACAGGGCTTTTCTGTAATTCTACAACTCCTCTAATTTAAAAAGAAAACATTATGCTAAATGAAATAAGCCAAACAAAATACTACATATGGTATGATTCCATTTGCATAAAATGCAAATATAAATAAATCTACAGAGATGGAAATAGATTAGTTGTTATATAAGGCTAGAGAAGCATAGAGAGATTGGGAGGCAATTGCTAAGAAGCATGGGGTGTTTCTTTTTGGAGTAATGAAAATGTTCTAAAATTGATTGTGGTTATGACTGCACAACTCTGTAAATATATTGTTTTCGTATTCCCAACTCTTATAAGTCCCTACCCTTGAGTATGGGCTGGACCTAGTGACTTGCTTATAACAAATAGAATATAGCAAAAGTGATGAAAAATCCCTTCCATGACTGTGTTATGGAAATTGTGACTTGTCTTAATAGCACCTTCTCTCTTGCTGACTTTCTCTCTCTCCCGCTCTCACACTCACCCTCGCTCTCTATGGCTCATTTTGTGTACTTGCTCTGAGAAAGCAAGCTGTAGAAACCTACATGGCAGGGAACAGAGGGGGCTTCAGCTAATGCCCAGAGAAGAATGAAGGCCCTTAATCTGATGACCCTTGAGGAACTTAATCCTCCACCAATCACACAAGTGACCTTGGAAACAGATCCTTCACTTCAGAACTTTCTGATGAGACTATGGCCCCAAACATAACCTTGATTGCAACCTTCTGAGAGAAACTATAGAAGAGGACCCAGCTAAACCATGCCCAGATGACTCTTCTGGTAAAATTCAGAGCCCAAATAGTGGAGTCAAGAGCCATGGAGAAATATCACCATGTTTTAAGATTTAACTACCAAATTTTAACATCTGCCTGCATGGGGTTCAGAATTAAGATCCAGTAACTCCTTTTGCCTCCAATTTTCCTATTTTTAAAACAATAACATCCATAGTGGTTGTCCAGTACTTGACCCAATATTGTATGCTGGGTGGAGAGAGGGTGGCTAACTTGTCTCTTTAGACAAGCCACAATAGTTCATCAAGAGGAGAAAATGATGATGAAGATGATGGAATGAGGCAGATGAAGGAGGTAAGGTTGATGATGACTATGCTGTCTGGGCAGATACTAAAGTTTCACATGTTTGGGTGAGGACTACACCATGTCATAAATTGTAGGAAACATTTATTCCTTACATTAAAAAATAAATATCTGTATTAGCTTTCTCTACAGTTTTATGATGTAGTGACTTAAAGCACCACTTTAATTACTACATTATTCTATTTATCAGAAGCCTGAGCACAGTGTGACTTAGCTGTTGCTCTGATCTAGGACCCACAAGGCTGACACCAAGGTGACAGTAGACTGTATTCATGCTTTGAGTGTTTGGGAATTAATCTGCTTCCAAGGTCATTCAAGATGTTGAAGAATTTGGCTTTGTGGTAGGTAGTAGGATAGATGTCTATTTCCTTGCTGACTGCCAGCTGGGGTTTGTTCTCAGCTTCTGGAGGATGCCCACACTCCTTGACTCATGGGTCTCTTCCTCCATTTTCAAAGACATCAGTGGTGGGTATGCTGATTTGAAATAGTTATGTTCCCTGAAAAGTCATATTTTCTTAATCTTGATCTAATGTTGTGGGGTGTTTTGGTTTGCTAAAGTTTCTGGGATGCAGTATACCAGAAATTGATTGGCTTTTATAAAGGGAATTTATTAAGTTACAAGTTTACAGATCTAAGGTCATAAAAGTGTCAAAACTAAGGCTTCCAGAGAAACATACCTTAACTCACAAAAGGCCAATAGATCCAGAATACCTTTGTCAGCTGGGAAGCCAAGTTGGTGGAGTCTGTTGGGGAAATTGGTTTCTGGTTTCAAACAGCTTCCCGGGGGTATTTCCTTTCTGCATCTCCAAATGCCTGGATCTCATATTGGTTCTGAAACAACTGTTCTCCAAGCATCTGTATCTGAGCTTTCTCTAAAATGTTTCCCCTTTTAAAGTACTCTAATAAACTGATTAAGACCCATCTTGAATGGATGGAGTCACGTCTCCATCTAATCAAAAGGCCACACCCACAATTGAGTGTATCACATTTTCATGGAAACAATCCAATCAAAGTTTCTACCCCACATATTGAGTTAGGATTAAAAGAAATATGGCTACCCCCACAAAATTGGATCAGGCCTTTTGGAGGTACATAACAACTTCAAGCTGGCACATGGGGGCAGCTATGGTTTTAATACTGATTCAATATTGTCTGGTGGGATTTTTTGATCAGGTTGTTTCCATGGAGATTTGACATACCCATTTGTGGGTGTGACCTTTCAATTAGATGGAGTTGCAACTCTCCCATTCAAAGTGGTTCTTGATTAGTTTACAGGAGTCTTAAAAGAGCTGACAAAGGGAAACACTTAGGAGGAAGCTTAAACACAGAGGCTCGGAAATGCAGAGACCTCAGGAGACGCTAGGAGCTGACAGAGTAGATAGAAGCTAACAGGAAGCAGAGCCCAGCAAATGTCACCATGTGCCTTTCCATGAGAGGTTAAGCTAAGAGATGAGACCCAAAATTTTGCCCTAGAGAAATGAAGTCAGGACCCACAGATGTCAAAAGAGAAAGCCTCTGGAATCAGTAGCTAAAGGCAACAAAACTAGAAACAAGGACCAGCAGACACCAGCCATGTGCCTTCCTTCCCATGTGAAAGCCATCCACATTTCTTCAAAGTTTCTCTGAATGCCTTAGTTTGGACATTTAGTACTGTAATCTTGTAACTTAATACATCCCCTTTATAAAAGTCAATCAGTTTTTGGTAGATTGCATTCTGGCAGCTTTAGCAAACTAAAACAGTGGGTCAAGTTATTCCTGCATTTCAACTCTCCCTGTTCTCTCCTTCTGCCTCATTTCTCTGGCTATCTTTTTTGCCTTTCTCTTTTGCTTTCAAGCACTCAGGTGATTAGATTATGGACACCTGGATAATCAGGATAATGTCCTTCTTTTGAGGTCAGTTGATTAATAACCTTAAATATATCAATAAAATCTCTTTATAACTGTATCTAGATCAGTGTTTTGTTTCAATAACCAAGGGATAGGAATACTGTGGAGACTTCTTTTCAGAATCCTACCCACTGTAATGTTGAACATAGTTTCCAGATTGAAGAAATGTTGACTTGTTCTTTCAATATGAAAGCCATAAATCAGAAAGGACAGTGAAATGATGAGAATTGCTGATCACTTACAAATTTAAAAGCTGAATTACTTTTTTGATGTTTAAAGATCAGTTCCATTCAGAGCCAACAAGCACAGAGACTGAATTTATGGACACACACACAAAATTAATGAATTCCTGGAATGATGGTAAGTTAGAAGGGCCATAAATTTCAGGCATGACTTACAAGAAATGATTGGGGAGACTTGCCCAGTATATCAACTATTTTGTACTTGAGATATATCCATTATGATGGTCCTTTTTGCAGAAGCCTGACTTATGACTATGATTGAAGAGGAGGAAAACTGGCTATATTAGTTTGTTAAAGGTGCCAGAAATGCAATATACCAGAAATGCATTTTTTTTTTTTTTTTAGGTACATGGTCCAGGAATCGAACACAGGTCTCCTGCATGGAAGGCAAGCATTCCACCACTGAACCACCTGTGCAACTGTATTGGCTTTTATAAAAGGAATTTATTAAGCTACACATTTACATTTCTAAGGCTAAAAGAAGGTCCAAACTAAGGCATCCAGAGAAAGATACCTTGACTCAAGAGAGGCTGATGAGTCCAGAACCCCTCTGTCAGCTGGGAAGGCACGTGGCTAGCATCTGCTGGTCCTTTGGCTTTTGGTTTCAAATAGCTTCCCTGGGGGTGTTTTCTTTCTTCATTTCCAAATGTCTCTGTCTGTGTTGGCTCTGAAACTTTTTCCTCAAATGGTTCCCTCTTAATGGACTCCAGTAAGTGACCCTACTTTGAATGGCTGGTGACGCATTTCCATAGAAACCACCTAATCAAAAGATCCCACTTACAACTGAGTGGGTCACATCTCCATGGAAACAACTTAATAATAAAGATTCAACCCAATAATATTGTATCAGGATTAAAGAACATGTCTTTTCTGTGATACATAACAGTTTCAAACTGGCACACTGGGCTTTACTGAACTTTGACTTAGGGCCAGGAAATAGGTGAATCACTTTCACACTCATAGTGTCTTTTGCAGAGTAGTGGCCCATACCTCCATGGGATTTCTGCCTGGATGTACCCAAGGCAGCTGAGGAGGTATAGGGGGCTGGCAGTGAGGCTGCTACTCACATGAGGTCAGGCTGCTGCTGGGATATGCATTATGGATGGAAGAAACAAAGATCTTCACCCTTTTAGCTGTTGAAAAAAGCAATTCTTCATTCATCAGATTTATATTGCTTCTCATTTGGATTATGTAAACCAGGTCTTCATTAGGGTAAAAGGTTACCTTGTCAATTCTCTTTTATGGAATTTCAGCATGTGCCATGGTTTTATATCAGGAATAACCAGGTGCAGGATTTTCCCTTTAGAGCCTTAAAACAAACAAACAAAAGCAAAAAAAGAGATTTAAAACAAGTTTAAATGTAATTATGGCTTTCAACAGTGCTTGAATTTGTGTGTTTTCATTACAAAGCAGGACCATGCTTCTTGTTACCCATTTTCTGGAGAAAGAACAGGAGCATTCTACAGGGAAGGTAACAGTTACCTCAGAGGAAAGACTGTTTTGGTAAAATCAGGGGGCTTATAACTTCTTTTAGGAATTTACTGGAAAGAAATAATTCCTTGAGAATTTCTATGACCAAATTGTAGACATGTATAAAAAATGGAAAATCATCTCTGTATAGATTGAAACTTTTAAACATATGGATTTAAAACTATATGGATTTAACATTTTTTTAATTTTTGAATAGGTAATACATGTCCATAGTTGAGAATGCACAAGTGTTTCTCTTGCCTCTGGCCCCATGTTATTTGACTCTTATTTCCATCCCCATAAACAATATACTTTAAACTGTTTTTGTAGCTTGTTCCCATTTGTAATCATATCTTAGAAATCTCATCAGTGCAGAAAAAGCTTCCACATACTTTTTTTTGTAGTACAGGTCCTCAATTTCTTATTTGTAATTCAGAAAAACAAACAAACAAAAACTAGGCTTTAGATTACTCAGTAATTCCACTCTTAGATAGGTATCCAAAAATAGAATATGCATATATTCACTCAAAGACATGTATGAAACTATTCCTGGCAGCACTTTTCATCAAGCCGAACGTGGAAAATTATCCAAAAGTCAATCAACAGAAGAAAAAATAAATTGATGATGGTATATTCATACAATTGAACATAACAACGATTAGAATGAGCCATCTATAATTATACAAAACAGTTTTGATGCATCCCACAACACAAAGTTGAATGAGAAAAGCCAGTCAAAAGACAATGCATGCTCATTCCATTTATGCTAAGCATAAAATGAGGCTAAGCTAATCTACGTATTTGAAGTCAGGGCTTTGTGAAAGAAGGCATGAAAGGATCTTCTTGGTTGCTAGTAATGTATTATTTCCTCTGGCTACACCAGTGCTTCAGTTATTGAAAATTCATCAAACTATACATTTATGACTACCTACTTTGCTTCATATATGTTATTATATAAAAAAAAGAAAAAAGTTAGAAAGAAAACATTTTGAAAAGTGGAAATATTTTTATTACTTGTTTGGTGATTGTATTGGTGTTCCTTTGCTGATGTAACAAATCACAGACTTAGAGGCCTTCAAACAATACATATTTATCATCTCACATTTCTGTGGATCACAAGTTCATGCACAGTGTGGCACTCTAATTCCCTGTTCCACATATCACAAGGCCAAAATTAAAGAGCTAGCATTGTTGAGTTCCTTTCTGGAGACATTAAGGGAGAATCTGCTTTCAAGTTCATTCAGGTTGTTGTCAGAGTTCAGTTCCTTGAAGTTATAGGGCAGGTTTATGTTTCCCTTCTAGCCACCAGCTTCCCTCAGCTCCTTAGGGATACCTGCATTCCTCATAGCCTCCTGCACCTTCAAACCAACAAAGGTGCATAGAGTCTTTCTCTGTGATTTCCCTTCTGCCACATCTTTCTTCCTCTTCTCTTCTGCCTTCCTTACTCTTGTTCTTGAAGCCAGAGTTGTTTCTCTGTTTTAAATGACTCATGCAATCAGATTAAGTCCACACAGCTATTCCAGAATAGTTTCCACATCTCAAAGTCCATAACTTTCATTACATTTGTGAAGTTCCTTTTGTAATATAATATGTTCACAGGTTCTAAGGATTAGGGCAAGGATATTTTTATGAGGCCATTATTTTGCCTTTCACAGCGATTCACTCTCACCTTATCTGAACTTAACTGACCTGAACTGAAGTAAGGGTACTTATGATTTTATTTATCACACTTCATGTGATTTTTCTTACATATTTCTGCAGAATGTTAATGTGTTTGATAAAGATGTACTGTCACAGCCCAATTGGGGTTTAGAATTTTAGGATTACCTTTCTAATCCTAAAACTTCTGAATTCCAAAACACATCGGGTACAAAGACTGTGGGCCTTATTTTATTTAATGGAGATACCATAATTTATTTACTCTACATTTTTGGTTCACATTTAGACTGTCTCCATTCTTTTTCAGTTATAAATAATTCTATAAGGAACAATCTTAAACATATTAATTTTGTATGTATTGTAATTTTATCTGTAGAATAAATAATCCAGAAGCAAAACTCATGGCCCAGGGCATATATATTTTTAATTTGCTAGATGTGACCACATTCAACTGTGAAGGGGGAAAAATCACACCCACTTATCTTCCCTCCAGGCATATCTAAGGATCCTGCTTCTCCACATTCGAGCTCACACAGTGTTTAATCAAACTTCTAGAATCTTTCAACTGATAGATTCAAGGTAGTTTTAATTCATAATCATTTTATTTTTAATGAGCATATTTGTAATAGGTTGATCATATTTTCAAATATTTAAAATTTTACTTAAAGAGGAAGAAAAGGACAAGGGGTAGGAAAATGTCAGATGAGGCAAGGATGATTGGATGGAGAATTGGGATGAAAATCTTGGAGATTTGGCATGCTTTAGAAAAGTAAAAAGCATGAAGAGTATGAGGGAATATTGAAGAATTGACAGAGGTAAAATGTGAGAGAGCAGGGAGAAGAGCAGAGAAAATCTTGATCCATTGGTTAAGTGTCAGAATGGGAAGTAGGGAGAAGAGGGTAAAAGGGAGAGAAAATATTGGAGAACAAAAGGTGTAAAGGCAGGGGAGACACCTCAAGGTTCAGGTTAAATATTCAAAAAGAGCTTGATTTCAAGGTCAGTCCCAAGGTCTAGGACCAAGTCCAAATCTATGATTCAAGATCCAAGTCTAAGATAGGAATTGAATGTCCCAGCTAAAGATTCTAGGTCAGTTCAGGTCTTAGCCTAATTCCATGACCTACATCATGCAATGCTCATGTTTAGATAAGAGGTCTAGGTCTATGCCCATGTCCAGGGTCAGGTCCATGACCAACTCTGACACCAAGATCCTAGATGTAGACTTGACCATTGACATAGGTAATGGCCCTCAAACCTGGGCATGAATCTTGGGTCTTTAACTTGGTTATCAGATATGAACTTGAACCTTAGAACTAGAGTTTGGGCTGTGATTCAAGACTTTGGCACATGAATTTGCACTTTGGTTTTTAACTTAATAAACCTAGTAATGGATATGTTCCTTGGAACTAGAACTTTTAAATGGACCTAGACCTAGTACATACATGCTAGATACTGGTCCTGGATCTTGGAACTAGTCCTCAGAACTGGATTTGGTCATGAACCCAGACCTGGGACTGGCTCCTGGCCCTCAATTCTATACCTGGACTGTGGACTAAAACCCAGTGTCTGGAGCTGGACCTTAAAAATGAAACAGGAACCCACACATGGAATTTTGTGTTAGACTTGGAACTTCTTCCTGGCTTTGAACCAGAGCTTCAGCACTGTGTTTTGGACCTGGACCTTAGATTTAGCCATTGTGTCTTAAATTTGGATCTTGATTCATTTACAAGACCTAACCTTAGATCTGACTTTTCTTTTCTTTTTTTATTCTTTTTCTTTTTTTTAATTTTTTTTCATGTGACCTAACATCTCATGTTTTGACCTGGTCTTTGGACTTGGGACTTGCACCAGGATTTTATGTGAACTTTGGACCTGACTTTATTCCTGATGTTAGGACCTACAATCACACCTGGGTTTTTGAAAGTGAATTGTGAATCATGTACCTGAACTTGAGAACTTCACTTTGAGCCTGAATTTGAACATTGGTCTTGGATATTGGACCTGGGTTTAGGAACTCTACCTAACTTCAGATCTTGTATTTTGGCTCAGAATGGAATTGGACCTGAACTTGCCCAAGTCATTGGATCTTATTGTACCCTAGGCCTGAGTCTTGGATCTGTACATTGAATCTCTTAAGTTTGAACCTGGTCCTGGATTTTGAACACTGGCATTGGACCTGGTATTTGGATCTAGACATGGAACTTGGACCTTTGACCTGAACTAAGACCATGTAAATGGACATTGACATAGAATTTGAATTTCAGTTTGCCCAGGGCCTTAAATCTGAGCTAATCCTTGTAGGTATATAGCCTGTGGGCTAAGGATAGTTTTTACATTTTCAAATGGTTGGAAAATATTCAAAAGAAGAATAATATATTATGGTGTGTAAAAATTATCTGTTGTCAGAATTGTGTCCATAAATAAGTTTATTAGAATGCAGACATACCCATTCACTTCTACTTTATCTCTGGCTGCTTTCACACTACAATGGCAGAACTGAGTAGTCATGACAGATATCATATGGTCCACAGAGCCAAAACTACTTATAATCTGTCTCTCCTAAGAATGAGTTTGTTGACCTCGTCTTACAGTAAAGATAAAGGTCATGTTTGTCTTTACTGGCACTGTCCCCAAATTTCAGAGCTTCTAAAATGTGAAGCTCTGTAAAGTAAAAAAAAATACAGTAACTTTCCATTAGTAGAGGAGTAGATGCATTGTTGTGGAATATTAATGTGATAAAATACTACCCTGTGGTTAAAATCAGTGAGTTATACCTACTTATTTCAAGCTGTATCGATTTTAAAACCTAAGGTGGAATGGAAAAAAAAAACTTTAAGAAGTTACATAAACTATGATATAAGTATGTAAATGTAAAAATATAAAAAATATAAAATAATACTACATATGGTATTGATATGTCCACATGCATAAGTGGTTATAAACCTAAATTGCAAGAAAGATGAAAATATTCATAATGGAGGCCTAGGGAATGGTATAAATGGACTATTGTTGTATAAGTCTTTGTTTCTTCTTCCTTCTTCTATTTACTTATTTATTTCCTTTAAAAGATGAAAGTATGAAGGCAGATGGTAAGATAGTTTATTTTAAGTGGTGGGTTCATAAGGGTTTGTTGAATTCTTACTGTATCATAAAAGTAATTCAAAATAGAAAGGAAAGAAAAGCTGAATGGCTATGGAAATATTTCTTGTTTTTATATTTATTTGCTGCCAAGAGAATGTAAACCCTGGAAATGTAGCTCAGATCTGCTGAGTTACCACCAATTGGAAGGGAATTGTTCTTTTACCAGCAAACTGCTTTGATAGTATTCAGTTGGAAAAATAATCTTTAATCAACCAGAAGAGGAACGATATGTTTTATGACTGCCTTATATACCCCAAAACTAAGATAACCTTTATATAAATATATATGTATATTTTATAATATATAGTCTATACTATATTATGTAAATACTATGTATAGTATCTTTTATAATGCTATTTATATATAACACTTACATATAGTATAATAAATATATGTAGTATATTTTATATAGTATCTTTCATAAATATCATTGCCTCTGTGTGTGTATGTGTGTATTAGAATAGCTAACATGATGTACAACCAGGAATTGTCCCAAGATCAAAATGAAAGATTGAAACCAAATAATATTGACACAATTTTCTGATAAAAAACTTTATTGCCCCTAATAACTGCAGATGCCATAAGATAGTCACTGTTCATTGCTTGCATCCAGGACTGGTCAAATTCCAGTAGTTATGGGTTAGCTTTTCAACCCTTTGAAACTTCCTCATTGGCCTCAGAGACTTTGAGGTTTGGCGCCTCTGTGTTGTTTCACAATGCACACATGACCTCATTTTAATCCTTTCATTGCATCTGTCAGGCTTAGGAAGAGTTTAAAGGATAGAGGTGATCTCTCAGATATCTGGTTCATATTTCTCAAAGGAATGTATTTTATTGTTAAATCTCCATTAGCAAAAAAGTTTCAAGGTGATTTTAGACGTGGGGCCCTAATGAGCCATCTTCTGGTAACTCTGCACATTTTGCCATCTTTGAAACAATTACACTGCCTGGACTTCCATGAAGTGACCATTTCCTTTTCATATTAATATTTGGAATAATTGTACTATGGTTAGTCTTCAAATATTATTGGTCTAAGAAAATAATTGTGCAAAAATGCACAAGATGGACATCTTTTGGCAAAAAAAGAAAAAAGAGAAATGTCAAAAACTCAACCTTGATTAATTAAAGAGTAGGGATTTATTTCTTACTAGCAAAGCAATAGATTGTTAATCTAAAATCAGCTTTATCAATACAGTATCTCAATAAACCTTTCAGTGCCTGATTAATGAGGATTATTATGAAGAAAAATTAAAAAAAAACAACTAAACATTACCAAGTTTCCTGAGTTGTTTTATAAATTCTAGTGGGAGCACCTGAACTTAATTGTGCTTAGATCTGGAAAAGAGGCATGTTCTGGAGCATCATATTGGTAGCATGGGTGAAGAGGCCAATTTGAGATTGTTGAAAGCCCCTATAATTCTGCCTCAATCTTTGCAGCTCCCAGGCTCTTCTTTGACAGACTCTACAAAGGGTCTCTATTTGGATATACATTCAAAATGTGCTCATAATATTGTTGCTGGGATTGAAGAATAACAGATAATTTACTTTAACATGGTTGAAGCTTATATATTGTTGGTAAAGGCAATACTATGGAAAAAGCATCATATTTTGGAAGCTAGAAAAAAATAACCTCTGCAGTTACATAACTCATACACTATGTTTTCAATATTGGGTAGGGAAGGAAAAGAAGATTACCAATGTAATCTCAGAGGATAGGAGGCCACTTAATACATTAATACTTACTGTGGACTATGCAAAGACAAAAACACATAGAAGCCTCATTGGGATGTGTGATGTAGGACAACTTGTCCATCGAATACAAATTACACTTGGCAGCCATAACTATTAACTACTCAAGAAAACATTCTCTTAAATATTCAGGAATATTAGATTATTTGGAGGTTCTACTGACCTTTACTTATAGTTTTGATTTTGAGGATGTGAGTTGACAATGAACTTGCTCGTGTTAGTCTATCACAGATCCCTACTGTAGGCCCCTGCACAGAATCTAGACTATAATAACAATGAGAGACTCAGAGCCCATAGAAACGACCAAAACCTGGACAGCCAATGTGAATCTGTAACAAAAGTAAGAACCACATCATATGTTTCTCTGAGGTGCCAAATTATCAACTCAGAATTAAATCTGCCTGAAGGAACTGTTCTCATTCTCCTCACATGAAGCTGGCCACCCTCTTAATAGCTATTTAAAAGAAATGGCTTTTAATGGAAACCCAAAATGGTGCCCTGGACAGGAGAACATCTCTAGGCAGCAATGATCTAACCATGCAGTATACATCATGCCTACATTCTCATCCAACACCTGCTTAGTCCCTGCTTCAATGCTTACTCATTTATATATCTTTCTGTTCTACCTATAACTTTAGTCTTCTTTATGCCTTTGTTTCCTTCATCAGATCTTATTTTATCACATCATTTCTATCAGTGACACTTTCACTCAGAAGACTGGAAAGATAATGTAATCACCTGATTTCCTTTAGATTTTGGCTCATCTATTGACTTGTAAGATGACTCAGAACTTTCTTCAAAACTTGTTGCTATATTGAAGTAGCAACCCTGAACTCCAGCTCTTTGTATCAGTTACACTCAACTATCTGAGCTTCTTGTAATTTCTGGACTCACCTGCTCTTCTTATCCAGTATTTATATGATTCTAGTAGACAATGTAGAAAGAAACACATCCCTATGCTTACAGGAGTTAATTTTTGAGAAATCAGAGAAGTTCTTCTTCAGATGTTTCCCTTAAAAATTCAATACCACAATTTTTGCTACGGACCACTGATAACAAAAAGGTAGGGAAATAGCAAATTTCACCTGTCCTGGGGAACGTACTGACCAGCTATGGGAAAGAGATATATCTGTGGCAATTTTCCAGAAAGAGTCTCCTCCTAGGAGGAAAATCTCTTTGAACCAATTCCAATACCTTCCCATGATGCTGTCTTGTCTACATATTGTTATTATTAACTTCAAAGCCCCTCCCTCCGGTCCTCTTATAAAAGCCCAGACTTTCCTAGCTTGACAAACCATCCCAGACCCCTGCCAGGCAGGTATGTGGGGGCTGTGGGAAGATGGGACCCAGGCCAAGGTCTTTTCTTACCCATTGCATGGGAAGGTCTAGGGGGATGTGGCCTTTATAGAACTTAGGTGTTCTGAGGCTCACCAAAGGTAGTCAGGGGAGGTTTCAGAAGTAGTTGGTGTACAGATGCCCATTATGATCCAGAACTACAGAAGAGGAGGGAATGTTCACCAAGGTATTAATAACTCAGGGTTAAAAGGAAAAAGATAAGAGGTAGGACAGTGGGATCTCTGCACACCATTCTCTGGTTGCCCTTTCCTTTAGTGATCTTTCATTACTTCCTCAAGTCACAGACAAGATGCTGCCTCCCATGGCCCATTTCGGTGTGTTTTGGATGCTGCTCTCCTGCCTGATGCTCCTCTCCCAGGTCCAAGGTAAGAGTTCTCTACCTCTAGCACTGGGTTTCCTGTGAAGGTTCAGGGCCAAGAAGAATAGGAAGCTTCTTGTGTGACACATGTACTAGGGTTGAGGTACATTGCTCTATATTTAAACTATATGCAGCCCATCCATCATTACATGCCCCTTTGGATCAACCAGTTGTGGGAGACATCACAGTAGTCCATTAACACTGGAATGAGATGATTTCCCATTTGTCCTTATACTTTAACTGGGAGGCAGGGAAGGGAAGGTGTGAAGTTTCATTAGTGAGATATGGGGAAGATGAAAGATTGGAGGGTCCTGTGCAGGGACAGCCAGCCAGAGAAAGGCAAGGGTGGAAATTGAAGAGGGGGAAAGAGTAAACAAAGAAAAAAACCAGATCCTTCTCCTTTATTTCTCATCCACTCCAGGTAACTTTCCAGAAACACGGAGCCGGTGTCCCAGAGGCTCCAGAGCCTATGGTTTATATTGCTATGCCTTGTTTGTGAAACCAAAATCCTGGATGGATGCAGATGTGAGTGGTCATGGGGTGGGGTGGGGATGGGAGAGGTAGGGGAAAGCGCATGGGAGAC
Source organism: Myrmecophaga tridactyla (assembly GCA_004026745.1). NCBI lineage: Eukaryota > Metazoa > Chordata > Mammalia > Pilosa > Myrmecophagidae > Myrmecophaga > Myrmecophaga tridactyla. The sequence goes on from PVIY010003612.1 coordinate 49,470, forward strand.
ACAGGTGCAGGTGGGGCTCCATTCTCCAGAGAGCATTGAGGGGAGAATGTACACCTGCATCCTCACATACTCCCCTTCTTATCCTACCTCTGCCTCTCCCTTCACCAGCAAGGTCTCAGGCTCCCTCTCAGTATCTCTCTTTCCTGCACAGATGGCCTGCCAGAAGCAATCCTTGGGGCACCTGGTATCTGTGCTCAATGGGGTTGAGGGATCCTTCGTGGCCGCCCTGATCAAGAGTCAGTTGAGGAGTTACTCATACGTCTGGATTGGGTTGAATGATCCCACACAGGTATGGTGATATCTTCTCCCCCATTACTTCTTAAGTGGCTGTTGTCATCTAGATCCAGGTCCTGTCCTCTTAGAAGGAAGCACCCTATGGAGTCCTGAAGCACAGTGATTGGGCAATATTTCAAGAAAAACAAAAGCTTTTAGCCCAATTAAAATATGAGTTAGTGGAGGTCCCTGGTCCCCAGGTAAATCTAATCTGCCTTTTCTCAAGATTTTTGCACAATTATCACATGAGACTTTATAATTGAGCTATTCTGAGTTTCGTGAAGTCTGGGCCAATAGCGCTGAAGGAATCCTAATTGAAGAAAGGATCATTTTGGCCACTGGTAGAATGGAAATTGACATTGGGGTTCAAAGGTTAATCACAAGTGCCCTGTCAACTCTTTTTCTATAAGTAACATGTTACTTTGGCAGTTCCATTGGTCCTGGCTTTGGGATTTGTCCAAAAGAATGAGGAGTTAAGGAATGGCTTCCGGAAGATGGTCCTAGGGAAGCCTCTGGAAGAGCAGACTAAATCTGTGATGTTGGGAAGGATCCATGCATTGCAGCTTGGGAGATCATGCAAGAAGAAGAGGGCCATTGCCCTCATCAGCTCCATCCTCTTTTCTTTAGGGTACGAGCCCCAATGCAGATGGATGGGAGTGGAGTAGCAATGATATGATGCATTACTCTTCCTGGGAGAAACATCCCTCCAGTGTCTCAAGTCCTGGCCACTGTGCCATTGTATCACGAGCCACTGGTAAGCAATAGGGGAGCCACCATTTCCCTCCCTTTCTCAACCCCCATCTTACATCTCTGGGTGTGATTTTTAGGGAATCCTCCAAAGCCAGGATATGCGTAACAATGTCTCTTCTCCTAAACCCTCTCATTTCTCTTCTCTTGGCATCTCTTTCTCCTGTGGTATGGCACTGGTGATAACGAAGAAGTTTTGAAGACCTGGCTAGAATACAGGATGCTTTTCCTTTAGGATCACAATATCGATTAGACCCGTTGGTCTTACCTCTTTTGTCTTTCCAGGATTTCTGAAATGGAGAGATTATAACTGTGATATGACTTTGCCCTATGTCTGCAAGTTCAAAGGCTAGTGTTCACATAAAGTCAGCAACTGGAGCTGGTGTGAAGCTCATCACAGACATGAGACACAGTGAAAAGAGCCACCCAGGAAGGGAATGTTCTCTGCACACGCCGCCAGCCTTCCCAGTCAGATCACTCCTCTGTTCCCTTCACTCTACCTTCATTTCAGACTCTTCTTTGTGCCCCATGACTTGAAGGGTCAGAGAGAATTAAAAAAAATTGCCTGCATATTTGTGGCTTTTGTGTTTCAATCTCTTAGCCAGATCCTGAAGGGGAGGAAGTCGGTATGGGAAGAAACTCTGGGTCTTGCCAATTTCACTCAGATCTCAGGGAAAATTGACTGAATGTGCATCCCTGCCAGTGTACTTTTTTAAAGGAAAAAAAAATCACCTCTGTTCACGTTGCATTTGGATTCAGATGATGAGGTTGCTTTACCAAACTTTAATGCTTACATATTCCCACCCAGGTCTCAGATGATGTGACACAACATGCCTTATGGGGTTCTGATATTTTTATAACAGTACTTCTTTAACATATTAGGGTGGAAGGAAAGTTCTTTTTGTTCCCCTTTTTCACATCCAGTCTGTCATGGATTAATATCGGTAAAATGAAATAAAACTAATTTAAGAATGGATAAAACAGATCATCAATTTGTAAGGACATTTTTAAATTGCTACTTTGAGCAATTATAATTATTCAAATTCCTATCAAATCTTTTACAACTTTCTATCTCTGTATTTACCTTGCTATGTCCAGCTAGCAAACTATATAATATCAGCCCTTGTCCATCTCACAGTGTGTTACCCTGTACTTAGCGGGCAATTGCAAGAAAGACCCCCAGGTGATCCTTCTCCCTTGGGCTTTGAAATATATTCTGTCCTCAATCAGGACAAGAGTTGAGAAAATTTAGTGTCTAACAATATTTCTACTAATATTTTTGAATGAATAAAAATGTAACTAATGATGCTTATTTGATGATGTTTCCCTTACCTCATGTGCTGGATTGAAGCTATTATGTACCCTAGAAAAGCCATGTTTAAATTCTGATCCAATCTTGTGGGGGTCCGACATATGGTTTAGGGCAGGAGCCTTGGTTTAGATTATTTCTATGGAGATTGCCCACTCAATTGTAGGTATGGCCTTTTCATTAGATGGAAAAATATGATTTCACCCATTCAAGGTGGGTCTTGATTAGTTTACTAGCATCCTTTAAAAGAGGAAACATTTTTGAGAACCCTCAGGTGCAGATGCTTGGCATGCCGACAGAGAGAGCAGACACCTATTGCTGTGTGCCTTACCATGTGATGCTAAGCAAGCCAGAACTCAGAGTTTTGTCCCAGAGGAGCTAAATGAAGGCCACAGATGCTTAGAGAGGAAACCAATGGCATCAGAAACTGTAAGCTATGGAGCTGGGAACAAAGTACAGCAGATGCCAACCACATGCCTTTTCAAGTGACAGACATTGGCCTTCCTTAGGCCAAGGTATGCTTCTCTGGGTGCCTTAGTTTGTGTATTTTTATGGCTTTTGAACTGTACATTTGTAACATAATAAATTCCCTTTTTCAAAGCTGTTCCATTTCTGGTACATTGCATTCTGGCAGCCTTAGCAAACCAAAGCACTGAGTGAAGGCAAAACTCAAATTTCTCAATAGTATGCATATTTTGAGACCAGCAACAGTCTTATGTCTCATCATCATTGTCCCCAGCCCCATATTCCTGTTATGGAGAAACAAATAAGATGTCTAATTCCTTCAACTGGAAAGGAGAATGTTACATGAGACCATGGAGAAAATATTTCTTTTGGGCTAGAAGCATAACAGTGTCTTCATAGAAAATGGATGAGATCAATGGACAGTATCTAATTTTCTTACATGATGTTTGTCAAAATTACTTTACCTTTCCCAAATTGAGGTACCTTAACTAAAAGATCATGTAGTGCTTTTGTTGGAAACATTTTTCCATCATTTTAGATGATTTATAATTGTATGATGTTAAAGGCATTCATTTTCTGTCCTTGTGGAGATGATAAAATGGGTTAGAATAGTCCATGTTAACTTGGCTTGTGCCAGCTCATCAGTTGGCCTGAGTTCTGTCTTTGACCTTGAATCACCATGATTGTGGAGACATGGTCTGTTCATACAGTTGGAGAGCTTTGGTGTAGAAGATAGGATATTTTTACTGGCAAGTGAGAAGGATCCCAATATAATTTTCCTTAAAAAAAAATCAAAGGGCTTATTGGATCTCTAACAGAAAAATGTCGCAGGAAGGTAAGCTTTGAGATCAGATTAATTATGATTCAAGTGCTGTTTCTCTGGGGGTTCTTTTGTCTGTGCTCTTTCAGCTCTAAGTTCTAACCCTCTATTGTCTTTTTCACAGCTCCAAATATCTGCCAGTAGCAACTGGGGCTACTGATTCAACATCCATACCAGAACGGGGAACATATAGGATTTCCTAAATTGTGTAAAAGAAAAATTCTAAGCTGCACTTTTTGTAGACATACCTGATGGTATCGCCATGGCCAGGGAAACACCACAGTTGGCTGTTGAAGCCTTAGTCACTGCGTGTCTTTGAACCAATACTACAGCAGAGGGGATTGCACTGATTGAATCACACAAGTTTATCAACCTTTCATGATCTTGGTGCAATCCATATCACCTAAATTTCAGAGGCTCACAGTGAAGAAGATGAAGAGAGGGTCTCCCTGAGATGAACACAAAGGTGTTATTAGACAAAGGGGAAAGGGGGCAATGAAGCTGGTAGGAACCCACCTTCAGGAGGAGAATTGGAAGGAGATAAGACTACCCTTCACAATCAATTCCCAGGACACTGAGAAGGGACATGAGTGATGTGGCCTCAGAGAGTTTCCCAGAATGGTGAGAGGCTCTTCTAGGCAAGCACTGGAATTACCATAATTGCCTCCTCTCCACAATCTTAGCTTTCCTTTAGGCAAAGGCAGCAGCAGCAGCTCAGTTCCCACATCCCTGAGAGGCAGAGGGAGTGAGAAGCCTTCTTTTGGGAGAGTGCAGGTTCAGGGTAGTAAGGAATTATCCTAGGTAGGGATCATGTGTGAGAATACTGAGGATATTGGGGAAGAATTCAGAAAAGAGAGAAGTGATAGGGAAGAGCTGACTGACTATTCCTTCCACCCCTGTCTCCTCTCCTGATTTTACTTTTTCCCTGAAACTCATGAAAATGACCAACACTTGCCAAGGCATAATCTGATGGCGACAGATAAGAATGATGGAGAAAAGATGATAATTCTTCAAATTGAATCCAATTGCAGACATTCCCTGAAATTCTTGAAAATCAGATTTCTGTGACCTAATGCTATCTGCCAGCTTATATCTCATTATTTTAAAATAAAGAAAAAATACAATACAGTAGATGCCCACCCAAATTCTCAATTAATTCTTTAAAACACATACTTGGTTACACACCTAAAATGTAATAAATTCTCATGCTAGGATGGAAAATTCTTTAAAACTCAGCTTTCTGATCAGCATGGAATTAATGTTTCTGTTAAAAAAGACTTTTTTTTTCGTATGTGGTGTCATGTGCAGATAACGCCTCTCTTTACACTATTGACACCTGGGACCCATGGCCAATCTGTTGGCCTCTAGTGTCCTTTTGAAGAAATGCATAATTCTAATGGTTTGTTAATTGCATTTAAATGAAGTTTTTGCTGCATTTAACTCTCTGGTGTACATTTTATTAAATTATTTATATTGAGATTTGTGGATGGATGGACCCAAATTTCCAATATAAACTTTGGCTGAAGTGATGCATTTTGGGATAAAATATTGTATGAAAACTGGGAAATCAAAAGGCAACAATTGTTTCATCAGTGAAATGATAACCAGGGATACTCTTAGCAGGAGATGGTTGTAATGATTTAGATGTTACTCAGAATTTCATCTTGGGGATGAAGACGTTTTCGAGTCATATATAACGCTTTATGCACTTTCACTCTTTAATTCCATCTTTTTAAAGAATTACAAATGATCAACATGTCTTGGCTCCCAATTTTCCATGCATCCTCCCCTAGACTCCTAAACCCATATGAATCATCATTTACTGAAAGCCATGGACTATCAGAAATGGAATGAATCCTGTTGTTTTGTAGAGGGATAAAATAAAGTTTAGAGATGTTTTGAGAGGCAATTATGCACTGTTTCCTTACATTTTTTTTTTTTTACTTTTTTTCCCATTCTTTTGTGTGTGTGTGTGAGGTATAACATATATACAAAATAATCAATAAATTTCCGAGTATATTTTAACAAATAGTTATAGAACTGATTTTAGAGTTTGGTTTGGGTTACAGTTCCACAATGCTTTGCTTTTTCTTCCAGCTGCTCCAAGACACTAGAGACCAACAGAAATATCAATATAGTGATTCAGTTGTCATATTCATATGTTAAATCCTATCTTCTCTGTTATACTTCTCTTTCTCTTTAAATAACATATATACATAAAAGTAATTCATTTCAAAGTCCATCACAATAATTAGTTGTGGAACAGATTTCAGAGTTGGTATGGGTTACAATTCCAAAATTTTAGGTTTTTATTTCTAGCTGCTATAAGGTACTAGAGGCTATAAGAAAATATCAGTATAATGATTCAGCACTCATATTCATTTGTGAAGACTGATCTCTGTATAACTCCACCATCATCTTTGATCTTTCTCCCACTCTTTAAGGGTAGTTGGGCTATGCCCATTCTAAGTGTTTCATCTTGGAAGGGGCTGTTGATAATATGGGATAGGGGGATAGAACTAGTTGATGATCTGGAAAGGATGGCCCCTCTGCATTTCAGGATTTATCTGGCCCAAGGACTCATCTGGAGCTTGTAGGTTTTGGAAAGTTACTCTAGTGCATGGAAACTTTGTAGAATCTTATATACTGTCCTAGGTATTCTCTAGGATTGGCAGCAATGGTTTTGGTTGGGGTTTGGCAAGTTATAATAGGTAGCAATGTCTAACTGAAGCATGCATAAGAGTGACTTACAGCGTAGCCTGTCATTTCTATCTGAACTCTCTCAACCAGTGATACCTTATTTGTTACACTTCTTTCCCTCCTTTTTGTCAGGATAACATTGTTGATCCCAAAGCACCAGGGCAGTTCTTTACATTTTTGCACATCTTCTATGTAGACACTGACAGCCTTCTGTGTAAAATACACTTTCGAGGATATATGTGTAATGAGGGGTCCTTAAAAATAGGATAACATCTCCCTCTAAATCAGAAAGCCTATTTACTTATTATTTTTTTGAAGATACACATAATGTCTCCATCCAGAGTGAAGATAGATGTGCTTATTCTCCCGTAAAAACAAAAATGCCTTCCCTCTGGAGCCAAGGGAGTGTGCTTCCCATTATGAAGCATTTAGGTATGGAAAGCTCCTATAACATAATTATAGGGGAGACTCTTCTCTAGAATACAGCCACTGCATGTGAAAGTATCTGTCTGGGGTCCTCTGTATTGATCTATGGTGCCCAGGATAAGGTGGACTAAAGGTGAATATGCTGATGTCATGCTGCTTTCTGAACTGGAACTAAGAAAATCCTTTATATTCCGTCAATATCCATTTCAAGTAGGGTAGAAACTCAGATTCTTCATAAATCTTGACATGATATTAAGCAACTTTTCCATTACAACACAAAGGAAGAACCAGACCTTAACTATAAGGTATCCCCTCCTAATTTCTATTGCTATTTTCAATGCACTTTCTTCCACACAATTTCAGCTTTCTTGTTCTTTTTTTAAGTCGCTTCTGTCAGCCATACTGTTTGTCCCATCATCTGGCACTCAGCTACCTGCCATCCCTCCATTTGTTAATTTGGTTCTACAAAAGCTGTCCTTTGCATCCCCTTCATACGTCAAGTGCCAATGACCTTGCCCTTGCCCTGACATGGTGTCTACACCATACATGGTGCAAAGCTCAGTCCCTATTAGGGCTGGCTGAGTTTTACAAGAACGCTTCTCCAAAGACATACTGAACCTTGGCCAAATATTCTGCTCATATCAAATATCACAGGTTTCAACAGGGTCACCAATAAGCACATCTCATGAGAAAATAAGTGTGGAAGAAAATAAACAGGGAATCATTTGTGTTTGGAGTTTAGACAGTCTACATATTTATTAGCTCATTCAAAGGAATGCTTAAGAGAAATAATTTTAGAACATTCCTGTCTTCCATAGTTTTATTATATAGTTAGAGCTCTCTTCACAACAATTTAAAAATACTGAATTTTATTCTTTGGACTCTTTCAATCTTTTGATTATAAGATGTCACAAAAATGGAGTATCTTATTATCTTATTTATATCTTGCACTCCCAAGAGTGGCCACTGAAATTCTAAATTGCCCTTCTAAATTGTCTTGCTAGAGGTTGAAATATTTAGTGTTGTTGGCACCCTGACCTTTGTTCACATTAAAAGCAGACAATGGCCCAAGGTTAGTTGAATGATGGGCAGTTGCCCATATTGAAATTATGAGAACACAAGAACAAATCATTGAGCCTGAGAATCTTGTCAGCACCATGACCCCACTTTGACCTGAAAACCCTGAGTAATGAAGCAAATCAAACCAAGAAGCTCATACCAAGGACAAAAAAAAAAAAAAAAAAAAAAAAAAAAAAAAAAAAAAAAAAAAAAAAAAAAAAAAGAGCAAATAAAAGCTTAGTGGGATTCTGGGGCGAAGGCAGCAGAGTGTTTCTTGGGATCAGCCATGCTCAGTGGACCAGTGCTGGGACTCAAGGGGAGGCAACAAGGGGTCTCTTGTGCATGTAGCCCCAAGAAGTGGCTGGGCTGAGCAGCAGAAGGCTCAGTGTTACCCCAGAAAATGAATCTGAGTGCCATTACATAGACTTTATTTAAACATGCTTGACCTGAGAAGTATCCTAAGGACCATTCTAACGTGGGGTAGGAGGACAGACTGCTTTCAGGGGCTTTTGGAAAGGAGGGTTGGTTGGGGTTCACCTAGTAGCAATAATAGAAGAGGATTTCCAGTCACAATCTGATCAATCTGAATTTTCTCATAAGGGGTGGACAGAAACACTTAGGGATAAAAGTTCTGTGCAAGACAATGTTGGGGTTGGGGTGGGGGGCAGCTGCAAGGAACAAGAATATGTAAAGTCACAAGGGAAATTGTAAGCTCCCAGTCCTTCGGGGTCTTTCACACATAAGAAATAGAAGGACTGTTTCTATTATGAAAGTTTAGGTGAGGCCTGTCTTAGGAAAGCATGAGTGGAATAAAAGCCAAATGCTCTTCTCTGTGCTAGACAGAATTTAATGAATATTAATGTCCCTTCTTTTTAATAATTACTTCCTTTGACCATGGGAAGGACCTCTGAATATGTTTGGATATGAACCCCAGAATTATTTTATGATTTATGGCAAAAGTGATTCTTGCAGTTGCAATTAAAATATTAACCAATTGACTTTGTTTAACCCAAAAGGACTTATGCAGAGATTATTAAGGTGGGTCTATTCTAATGACATAAGCCATTGAAAAGCAGAGATATTTCACTGACTGGCAGTAGAAGGTGAAATCAGAGAAATTCAAGGCCTAAAAAGGATTCCATGTGCCAGTGATGGTTTAGAAGATGGAGGCAGCTTCAGTCCAAGGCATGCAGCTAAGAGTGGCACTCAGCTGACAGCTACCAAGGATGGGGACCTTGGTCCCTCAACTCCAAAGAACTGAATTCAGCGAGCAACCTTCATGCAAGTGGCAATTTATAACAAAGCAAAAATAAATTAATCCACTGAAGCACCAGAGGAAGAGACATGTGCTTGCCATCTGTCTTGTGTGTCATAATCAGCTTTCCCTAGTATCACAGACCTGATGCTCTAAGATATTAATTAACAGATCTTTTCCTATCTCCTCATGTATTCTAAGCTTGTATCAGTCCATGCTTAGGGAAAACAATGTGATGGAGAATTCTCAGGTCTGACCTTGCAATATTCTTTAAATGGAAAGCTAATGAAAATGCCATTGCTGCAGAAAACTAGTCGAAAGTTCTACTAGACAGCTTGATCTGACAGCAGGCCACTCAGAAGGTACCTGGAGTATAAGAAGGAGTGTCAACTTGATTGATGGTGAAGTATGCTGTGAAGGAAAAACAGTATAGGTTTTTAGGGGCCTTGTGAGATGGCTAATGTTCAAATGACAAGTGGTTTTGGAAGTACAGAGCTATCTTAACTGGGTGATGCTGGTGAAGACAGCAGAGGAAGACAGGCACAAGAAGAAAACACAGGAATATACAATTAGGGGCTGTTAAAAGACTGAAGAAATAACAGGGTGATGCTTAAAAGATGAGAAATGAAAGGGAATGGATACAGTCTATACAAGTTTAGTCTGTTTTCTTCCACAGTTTGGTGCTGGACAGGTTACTTAAGGTACCTAAAATTTCCCAGCAGGAAGCCTCACATCCCTCCAGTTTTTCTTGCCCCTGCGGCCCACAGATTGGCTTACTCAGGGCTCAAACAGTATCTTCCCCTTTTCTGCTGCCTCCGCCTCTAACTAACCGTTTCCTGGAAGGTCTCTGCTCCAGGCTGTGGGAACCGGGCATCTGGTCCCTGCTGGGAAACGGGGAAGCCACCTTTGCCTTGAACAGGTTACAGATCTGTTAGCGGGAAGGAGGCCTTATCTGTGAGGCTTCCCGACATGTTAATGCTGATAATTTCCTTTATTATTGCCCTCTGTGCCCTCTGTAGGGCCGCTTCCCTGGCCCCTCCCCTTGAATAGGTGCCATGAGCACATGCTCAGACCCTGTTATAAAGGCCCTGTCATTGCCTGGCCCGACAGCCCATTGCAAACCCAGACATCCAGGTAAGAGTCTGTTACAGGACATGGGTCTCTCTCACTGGGATGTTATCCTCACCCTGGGGGAAGGTACATGATGATTTTCTTTCCCAGTATTTCCACCAGCAATGAAGCCTCCTTGGGAATGAGTAGAACCAATGGTATCACCAAATTCTCAAAAGGGCCTTCCTGCTCTAGGGATTTCCAAGAGGTGGTGGTAATTGCCCTTGCCTCTCTGAAGCCTCCTCCCTGTCCCCTTCTGTAGACTCTACTAATTTGTACTTCAAGCAAGAGATTAACAGCTGCTCATCATGGTGCGCACTGACTTATGCTTCCTGCTGATCTCCTGCCTGGTGTTCCTGCCGCAGAACCAAGGTGAGCTCCTCCAAGCCCTCCCCGCTCCCAACCCTCAAGCCCTTACTCCTTCCCAACATACCGCCTCACTGGGAAAAGGGCATACTCAATGGCAGGGGTTGTTTAGTGTTGTTCAGCGAAGCTTATTGCTGCTCTAAGCCCATTCAAATATATGCTCATCTCATTAGACAGTTTCAGGTGGAATTTAAAATTACCCTTTGTTCTTGACCACTGCAGTTAGTGTTAGTTCATTTCATTAAATATACACTTGGTTAAATGTTTCGGGAGCGAGTACATAGAAGGTCATAAATAGAATGGAGAAATGAGGAGATCCTCATGTGCTGGGAAGCCAAGAGAAGCCTGAAAAAGGTAGAAAGAAGCCTGAGCTTTTAAAGAATGATGAAGGGCTCAGAAAGAGGAGGAAGACGAGGACATTTTTCCATTCTTCATACATTGGGTGGGCTGGTTTTTAGCATTGGAAGCCTGAGAAGGAAGAGCTGATTGGCAGGAGGGCAGAAGGGCCCAATCACTCCATACTCATTCTGGAACATTAAGTACCTGAAAAGGGGTCCAAGCCCTTTACAGCCTTTATCCTGTCCTTTCACTCTTTATGGTCCCTCTTTCACAGGACAGGAAACTCAGACGGAGTTGCCCTCCGCCCGGATCAGCTGCCCAGAAGGCGCCAATGCCCATGGCGCCTACTGCTACTTCTTTAACACAGAACGTCTGACCTGGGTTGAAGCAGATGTGAGTGAGGGAACAGTGTGGGGACAATCCCTGGGAGGCACATGGGGATAAAGAAAGCTTCCACTCTCTAGAGTACCCCATGATCTCAATGAGATGAGATTGAGCATCTCTTCAACCCAATGCCAGCCCCGGACCCTACCTCTCTACTACGACTTTCATTCTGCATTTCTCAGCACAGAGTTCTTGGGGGCAGTGACAGAACCATCAGACACCTGCTCTGGGCTTTCCTTTACCTGCCCTACCTCCTGAGAGACCCCAGAACACCTCTCAGATTTTCCTCCTCCTTTGAATATTCGTTTTTTTCCACCTACAGCTCTTCTGCCAGAATATGCATTCGGGCCACCTGGTGTCTGTGCTCAACCAGGCTGAAGGTGCTTTTGTGGCCTCCCTGATCAAAGAGAGCAGCACCCAGGACTACAATGTCTGGGTTGGCCTCTATGACCCCAAAAAGGTCAGTCTGAAGTTTCATTCATCTTCTAATGCTCAGCTTTGCAAGAGAAGAGGGAAGTCCAACATCTGGCACCCCAAGTTCTGCCATGAATCATTATTACCTTTAAAGCAAACTCCCTGTGGTTCTCAGAATGTTCAAGGTCTCAAGGCTCACTGTAGAAGATGGAAGAGGTTATGCAGAAGCTGAAAAGCCTGGGTTTTCTTTACTTTCATGAATAATGCTATTCTGCCCCTTCTAATGAATCATTTTTATGTGCCACCTCTCACTGATATATATATATATATATATACTGCCACCTCTCACCTTTGATGTCTATATAGAAAGGAGAACAGAGGATCTCCTACTGACATTTGGGAATCCTGGTGTTACCCTAATAAATATATTAGTAATTTAAAAATAGTCAATGCTGTGCTTGATTATGAGGCTGTGGCACTCAGGAAAGGAAAATCTGGGACTTCTTTCCATAATGGGCTATTCAGGGGCAGTGTATCAAGTACAGGGGCCTTATTGTTTGATGGGACAATGGGGAAGGTGTTTGCTATTTCAAGAAAGGGGGGCGTTGAGAGCAGAAGTAGAAGCAGGATAGGATATGGTTTGTAGGAGGACAGGCTGATTCTTGCTCCATGTCTTGGCCTGTCCCTGAGTGTGCATACCCTCAAGGTATTACCTTCTCTTTCTGCATGACTTCTGCTCTTCTTCTGACCCTTCTACCTTCAGAATCGCCGCTGGCACTGGATTAGTGGGTCCCTGTTCTCCTACAAAGCCTGGACCACAGGAGCCCCCAGCAGTACCAAACCTGGCTACTGTGTGAGCCTGGTTTCAAACACAGGTGAGAGGCTGGCAATATATCCTTCTGCAGTGCCGTCATCATCTCCCACTCTCACTCTATGGATGGACTTAAGGGTGGAATTAGGTGGTGGGGAGCAGAGGTAAGCTCCTTATCTAGGAAATCGAAGTGTTTGCTTTTGTTTCTTGTCATGGATTCTAGAGCCAGAAGGGACCAAAACCTCTCTCTAGCTCTTCTCAGTTGATGCCTCCTGTCTTACAGGATTCCTCAAATGGAAGGATGTAAGTTGTGAGTCAACATTCTCCTTTGTCTGCAAGTTCAAATACTAGAAGCAGCTGGAAAGCAGATGTGTGGAACTGGTCCCGCTACTACTAGGGAGCCAAAAATACAACTTGATCATCTCTCCATCCTCAAACTGGACTTCTGTCCCCTGCTGAGTTTCTATTGCTACTTTTCAGTCCCTTCACTGACTCAATTCACTGAAGCCCTGAACAATATGAATAAAGACATTTCCCCTCATTGTGCTGCCTTCTGCTTCTACTATATCCATAGCCAGTTCTTGAGTGGTAAGGGTAGAGGTGATTGCACATATCTGGGGTCTTCTCTGGCTCACACAGTTTTTGAGATTCCATCCACAGTCATGCATTTTAGACTCCAGGATTTATGAACATGATGTGGTCCTTGCAAAATGACAAGGTTAGAAGATAATGAATTTATCCTCAACCCACATAATCACATCCCAATATATGTTATAGAAAGATACAGATTATAGATCTGGGGAGGGGTGGGGTGTTTGTTAATTTGGTGAAGGAAGGAGATAAAGATGGAAGGTAGTAAAAAAAAAGAATAAAAAGAATTAAGGAGGGAAGAAGATTAGAAGAAAAGCTTCAATTTCTTTTCCTAGCTATCAGCTGTATTAGAAGTCTACAGAGCTGGAATCCTGCATACATCCCTCTCAACTCAGCCCCAGGTGGCTAGAACAATTGTGGTTCTCTTACTTAGACTCAACTTTTCCTCAGGAACTGGTAGATACCTTTGAATTAAGCTGATGGTCTACCATGAGCTTGACTCAATAAGTTTCTTTCTCTTGGGATTGAAATAGGAAAGAAAAATACATTTCCAATAAACAGTGTTGCAGAGAGTGATAGTATGGCATTAAGTCTGATTAGGACAAGCTGAAGCCAGGTGTGAACTGATACTAAGTATAAGGAAAGGAACTGGTCTGAAGAAGATGAAGCCAGCCCACAAGCACAGGCACACACAAATACCCCACTCATAAAAAGATGGAGAGAGGAAGGGAAAGCAGGGAGAAGATGGGAAAGCATTACTGGGAGAGTGAGGGAGACAGGGAGAGGAAAGCAAAAACGGTCATTCATTAAAGGAAGACAGCATAGCTGTTCCTTGAATTGCTGCTGTTCTTGGAGCTATATTTCAATACCTCTGATGGGTGGGGTTCAGGAAGAAAGAAGAGAAATCAATCAGATAATAGTGGAAGAGCAGAAGGGTTTTCAGTGAATCCTGGAGAAGAATCAGAATGAAATTAAACAGGCTTTTGTAATGGCATTCCTTGGGGGTGATGTTCAGGTAGGGTGTGAAGACTTGGGGAAGTGAGGGTGCATAATGTGGCAGGACAGGTTGAGGTTGAGTGAATCAATTATATTCAAATAAAAAATGCTTAAATACATTTGACACTTCTTGGGACTCAATGCAGCAACATTTGTCAGACAGATAAATGCGTGTCTTATAGTGATTTTGAAGCATCTTTTTAGAAAAAGACACATGAAGGGGGGTGAAAAGTTCAAATATGTTGACATGTACCTGTGAATAACAAATGATAAATAGGGATTTAAAAATTATCTTTTATCCCAAGAATAGATGAAGCACACTATCAAACTTCACAAAAAAATCAGATATGATGATTTCAATAGATAGAATAAAAGGATTAAGAAATCAATTTTCACGAAAATCAGAGAAATGCTGTTTTACCAAACATGCAAGCAGGAAGACTCATGCAACAAATATTCTCTTTTGAGCCTGCTACTGAGTTTTGTCAAAGCTGAATATCATGCCTTATATTTTGCTGTATACTTATCCTGCTTCAGATATTTTTAAATTTTTATTTGTGGTCAGTTTTATTCATTTCAAAATACTTACAACAGATTTAATATATACAAAAATATATTTTAATTGTATTTATGGTTTAAAGGAGAAAATTAGGAAGTGCTTTGTCCAAACATCATCCAGTTGGTGAAAGAGACCAGGGTTTTTGCAGCCCTGTATTCCTCCACAGTTCATTTTTCTCCTTCCTCACCATAGAATCCCTACTCTCTGAAAATCTTACTATCTTTTCCCTCGCTTTCATTTTCTTTTCCACTCATTTGCATGTCTCTCTTATGAAAAGTGTCAAACATTGTGGCATAGTGTTTAAGAATCCAGACTCTGAGTCAATGTGTCTACTTTCAAAATTTTGCTCCCTACTTTATATTTGGAGGACCTTGGGAAAATTACATAATGCTTATGTTCTCAGATTTCTAATCTATAAAATGAGCATAATAATAGACTAACAATTGACATTTATCGTGTAAAAATATGAGAATGGCATTAGTTAAGGCTAATAAATCATATATTTCACTATGTGGATAATACTAAATGTTGTAATTGTGTTTTGCTAAAGAAAATATTGATTATGGTTATATTTTCTGAACTTTAGATAAATGGAACCATTACTGTAGGTATGATTTTCAACTTCTTATTTTAGTTTAAATAAAGATTTTAGACTCATGCATTTTAATGCCATGATTGAGCATTGGTTGAGTTATTTTTACAACTACGTAGATTCCATTGCTATACTATTTGAGATATGCCATAAGAGACAAGTAAAACAAACCAGATTAAAGAATTTTATAAAAATTGTTAATATTTTGTCTCTCTCTCCCCACTTCTTTCTACACACATGCACGTATACACAAATACACATGCATATTCATGCATTTTTTTATTTCTTTAAAGTTAAGTTCTCACAGCTTTGTTGAGCAATTCATAAACGGGGCAGCATCCCATTCAGAAAGTAGAAGGGATCTCCATGGAGGGGGTAGAAAGAGATAGCTCATGAAGGGCAAAAGTGAAAGTCAGTGAGGAAGTGTTTTCTGGTTGGCTGACAGTAGATTTCTATTTTACATAGGGGGATCTTACAAAGTGGAGAACAAATATACATTGACTAGGAAGGAAATTTGGTTGTTTCTGCCACGTGTAACATTTTTTCTTTAAGTATAATGAAATTATGATTAATAACACTATAATGTTTATATCAGACAGATTAGTACTAGGAGTCTCATAGATAGTGAGAATATTGACAACTCTCTAGGAACTTTATACAATTTCTGAATATTTTACCTATACAAATTTAATCAACTGAAGGTTAGAAAATCCTATGTAATTTGTCAATACTTCCCATGCAACTCATAACATCAAATAAATCTAATTATTTCTAGCATCTCTTATTTTACAAAGGATTGAAAGAACGAATTCTTTGTGATTTTCTGGGGACCCTCTGGAAAGTCCTAGAGACCATTTGAGATCAATAAGACATCATTTTGGGTTTGACTTGGGAGAGGCAGAAGGTCAAAAAGTTGGCAGCTTTAAACATTGTTGAATAGGATCATGGGTCACTGTGAAACAATACTTGGTTACCTATTTAACCAAAGTGACAATAAAAGATTTAAAGGTAATCAAATGTTAACATGAACAACAACAACAAAAAATCCTTAGTCTTCCAAAAGTGAGAAAACTTGTTCTCCTATAATAAAGATCCAATAACAGCTGATGAGGTCAATATAAAACTTCGGAGATAATTCTGCTAAAATACAGATTTTTTGCCTTCAAGGAAGATCACTCAGATTGTTAAGAAAAACTTACAATTTCTTAATAAGAGAGACCAATAATCCAAGAAAACTGTCATTTTAATAGAGAGAAAACCACATTCTACTTTGTATGAAGATAGTGTCTGATAAGAAACATTTTAAAATGATATAAATTGATAAGATAGCTAATCTTAGCTATCTTTGACCACAGCAAAGCAAATTCCTTCTCCATAAACCTTTAACAACTTTTATATCTATTTAGATTTTGTCCTAGACATTCCTGTTTCTCATTCTGCAACAACCAGTTCATTTTATTTAGGGAAAACTACTCTTTTTTTCCTTAACAAAAACATATCCTGCATATCTTACATATTTAAGTTGTTAAAAAAAGATCTTGGAACTGGTCTTCAAGCCAACATCCTAACAAAATACAATTATTCTTAAAGTGAAAGTTTGTCAGACTAATAACTAAATTTGGTTAAATACAAATTGACATTTTTTTCATCACATTAAAGATTAGTACATATAATGCCAGATTATTTTATCAGCAAATGAATTTAGGAAGAACATACACAAGTAGAATAAATGTATGTTTGTATAGTACTTAACATTGATTACTCAGCAGGCATAACTGTTTATATTTAACTAACAATATTACAGTAGTCCCATTTGCCAAAGGTTTATCTGAATTATGTGAACTTGAGTTTTTAAAAATATTTGGGTCTAGTTCTATAAATACTCCCTTTTCTCCACAGGAAGTATTAGAAGTTTGTTTTCCTTAGTTTATAGAATTTATGAGCATTTATTAGTATACAAATGCTTATTTACCTTTAAACTGATTTGAGTAGAACTCTTTTAAGGAGTTTTGTATGTTAATGTTTTCATTCATTTAGAGGTAGGAAAATATCAACATCAAAACCTACAGACAGACAGAGTTCGCAACTTTAATTTACAAATTTCAGCTGCTAAATCAGGCATTAAAAATAGAAAACAGAAACACAGCTTATATAAACAAGGACTTCCTAGGTTGTAGAAACTGTTTTTAGAGTCTTGCAATTTCTTAATAGATATGAGGACCAATTAATATGGACAGCCCATTTACCCTGGTTGATTCAGGGGCCTTTTCTCCAGTGCACATCTGAAATGAGTACGTTTGTCTAATTGGAGCATTCCCCATACTGGTCATTGCAACTCAAGGTTGTCTTTGGTGAGGTTTTGCTCTTTGTTAGATATATACATATTTTAGCCCCATAATTTTTGAACATGTTTTATGCTGGGGTTTCAGAGGGTGGAGAACCAAAGTTTCAAGAATTTGAAGATCTCACCTTTATCATTTTACTTCTTACCTTGTGCATAAGACAAAGAAACAGTTGTGAAAAGGGAACCGTGGATTGATACCTAAAGGCTGAGGATTCAAACTCACAATTTGAGCCTTTCCAGTCATTTTGTCCACCAGGGTTGGCCAAATAAACTTTGAATCAGAACGCTCAAACACAGCGATGGAGTTCAAAAATGAAAAAGGACTTACCTATAACCCTTGGAGATGGCAAGGAAGACAGAGAATTCAAATAGTTTCAGAATGGGAAATTGTCTTTCTCTTTGTCCCCAAGTTGTTAGCAGTTGCCTGTGGATCCCATCCTCATCTGCAAAACTGATAAAAGAAAAACTATTCATGCAATTTGGGATATTGCTGCTATATTGAGAATTTCATGAATATGGCAGCATCTCATTGAAAAAGTAAAAGGAAGCATCCCACACTCATGTCCTTTTTCTTGAATAATATGAAAGTATGTTGCAGATATCATGACATGTCACCTCTTAATACTTCACCATAAACATCCAAGGTATTAAGAAATGAAAGAAAATTTAAAATGCCTGAATAAACAAATATCAGTCTAGAACAGTCTTTACCCAATTTCCCCCCAAAGCACTTACTTTTTGAACCAGGATCCAATTCAAGTTTCTAAAAAGATCTGCTTGTTATGTGTCATTAGCCTCTTTAAAATAAAAATGTCTCTTTCCTCCATGACACAGAGTTTTTTAAAAATTGAAGTAACATATTCTTTGTTTGGATTAGTTTATTCATTTCCTATCAAATAATTCCTTTTAATCTAGCAAAATTACTTCCAAAATTACTTTAATTTTCACATTTGCATCATATATTAAAGTTTAAACTTTAACATTCACCAAGATGTGATTACATATATGGCCTTCCCTTTAGAAGTTTTATAGTGCTTTGGGAACAAAATTACATTTTCCTTTTTAACAAAGGAACCTGTTAGCTTTATGTTTCTACTTCAATATATACTCAAATTTACTCACTGTAAAATTGTTGCTGCAAATTAAGAATGTCAGATAGTCTATTTTATTGGTTAAACAGTATTATGGAACCAAGCACTGAGTTTTGGATCCTAGAAGAAAAAACATAACCTCTGCAATTATCTCACTCTTCCAAAATGTTTTAAATTTTGGCTAGGCAAGGAAAAGAAAATTACTAACGTACTTTCAGAGGACAAGAGGTAACTTAAATACGTAATGTTTATCGTGGAAAATGTAATTATGTGTTTTATAAGGCACATATAAATGTGTGATGTAAGAAAGCCAGGGCATTAACTTACAAGTGCCACTTAGCAACCAAATGTACTACATGTTTTTTTTTTTAAACCACACTCTTAAAAATACACTAATATATGATTATTTGGGGGTTCTGTTTATTTTAACTAGCTTTTAAGTTTGAAACCATGAATCACTTGTGATCTTACTTAGGTTAGCCCAACACAAATCTGTACAATAGATACCTGCCTAAAATCTAGACTATAAAAATAAAGGTGAGAGTCTCAGGACCCCAAAATTTACCAGTCCAGTTTTTTTCCCAGAAAGGCCAATGTGAATCTGCAAAACACAGTATGAACCACATCATATATTTGCCAACTCATAAGTAAATCTGCCTGCAGGAACTTTTCTTAGTCTCTACACAGGAGCTGGCCACCCTCCCAATATTCATATAATGGCAATGGCTTATGATGGACAAAGAACACTCTGGCCAAGGAACTCAGAGGCAGCTATGCAACAGAGCACATCTCTGTGCAGTAGGGGGTGGTCTTAAAGCAATATAAGGCCACGCCCACATTTTCATCCATCACCTGTTCAGTCCCTGCTTCAACTCTTATTCCTTCAATGCACTGTTCTGCATCATTTAACTGTACCCTCCTTTCACTTTTGTTTCCATCATTGGCACTGACTTTATCATGTTAACATTATTCATCAATGACACTCCAGCTCTCAGATGCAAGTATATTCATGTAATTTCCTTAAGATCACTCAGAAGACAAATATGTACAAGTGATTTCCTTAAGATCTTGGTTCATCTAGTGAATTATGAGATGATTTTGAAATTTCCTGAAATCTTATTTGTATGTTTAAGCAAAAACCCTGAACCAATACTCTTACTCTGCTCAGTTACTCTTAGCCTTGATTATCTGTGCTACCTGCAATTACTGTACTCTCCTCCTCTTATCACTCAACATTTATTAATCTTAGCACACATGGTAGACAGAAATACTGATGTCTACTTTATGACTGAATTCTTGAGAGGTCAGCAGTCCTTCAGATGTTTCCTTTAAAAATTTAATACATAGTTTTTGCTATAGGCCCTTGACGAGGAAGAAGCTGAGGAAGGTGCAAACTTCATCTGTTCCTTGGAAAAGTGCTGACCAGCTATCTGGAAAGAGACATGTATGTGGCAATTCCCAGCCTTTCCAAGAAAGTCTCCCTCCTATGATGAGAACCTCCTTGAACCAATGCCAATGCCTTCACATGACCCTGCCATGCCTACAAAGCACTGTTATGCATTTCACTGCCCCCTCCTTCCAGTCCTCTCATAAAAACCCAGACTTTCGTAGCCTGAAAAAAACCATCCAAACCTCTGCAAGACAAATAAGTTGGAGCTGCAGAAAGACAAAACCCATGCCAGGGGTTTTCCTAACATAGTTCAGTGGAAGGTCTAGAAAGACCCTGGCCCTCCTAGAACATGGAAGCTCTGAAACTCACATTAGTTGGTATACAGATTGCCATTTCTATTCAGTATGATGGCAGGGGATGGATATTCAACAACTTTATTCTTAGTAGTTACAATGACAAAGAAAGACATAGGGCAGTGTGCTCTCCGCATGCCCCCTCTCTAATGACCCTTTCCTTTAGCAATCCCTGGTTAAACTCACAGACAAAATGCTGCCTCTCATGGCCTGCTCCAATGTGTCCTGGATGATGGTCTCCTGCCTGATGCTCCTCTCCCAGGTCCAAGTTGAGATATCTCTGCCTCTAACACACTGGGTTCCCTGTGAAGGTCCAGGGCCAAGAAGAATAGGAAGCCTCCTGTGTGACACATGTGGTAGGGTTGAGGTACATTGCTCCACATTACATGTACATATGATACCTCCATTATCACATGCCCTTTGGGTAAGCCAGATGTGAGAGACATCACAGTAGTACAACACTGGAATGATATGATTTCTCATTTCTCATTATATTCTAATTGAGAGGTAGAGGAGTGAAAGTTTCATTAACTGTATAGAGGGAAGGAGAAAAACCAGAGGGTCCAGTGATGTGACAGCTAGCCAGAGAAATGTGAGGGTGGAGATTGAAGAATGAGAAAGAGTTAAAAAAAAAAGATGGTATCTCCCCTCTACACTGCCTCTATTCTAGCAGGGCTTTGTGAGACCAGGAATTCCTTAAAGTGTTGGCAAAGGTGAGAAGAGATTTTTGGAATCACTCCCCAAGGACTGGCTTCATAGACATTCCTCTGAGATTGCCAACCCATTTCCTGCACATCCTTCCCCCTCTTTCCCCATCCTTCTGCTTAATTTCCCATCTATCCCAGGTGGACACCTCCAGGAGAAACAGGTCTCTCCATGGATAAGCTGTCCTAAAAGCTCCAAAGCCTATGCATCATACTGCTATGCTGTGTTTGTGATGCCAAAAACCTGGATGGAAGCAGATGTGAGTGGTAGGGGGTAGGGGTAGTAGAGGTAGGGGATAGCACATGGGAGACGCAGGTGAAAGTGACAGCTTCATTCTCCAGAGAGACCTGAGGGGAAAATGCACACCTGTATCCTCACACATTCCCCTTCTCACCCTGCCTCTGCCCCTCCCTTCCCCAGTGAGGTCTCATGCTCCCTCTTAGTCTCTCCTTTTCCTGCACAGATAGCTTGCCAAAAACGGCCTTTGGGACACCTGGTGTCTGTGCTCAATGGGGCTGAGGGATCCTTCATGGTCTCTGGTCAAGAGCCAGTTGAACAGTTACATATACTTCTGGATTGGGCTCCACGACCCCTCACAGGTGAGATGACATCCTCTCCTCAATCTTATTTCTTGAGTAGTTATTTTCACCTAGCCCCAGGTCCTATCCTCTTAGCAGGAAGTACCCCATGGAGCCCTAGAGTTCAGGGGTCCTGAGAAACAACTAAGGAAAGTGAGGATTTTTGGACCAGCTGAGAAGCTGTGTCAGTGGATTTTCTTGGCCTCCAATTAAAGCTAATTTGCCTCTTCCCAAGACTTTTGACCACTTATGAACAAGGCCTTAAATGTCAGTGTTCTGAACATAAAGGGATCTGCACAAATTGTGCTGAGGAAACCCTAGTTGAAGAAAGGATTATTGTGACCTCTAGTAGAAGAGATGTTGATATTGGTGTTCAGAGCCTAATCACATATGTACCATCTACTATTTTTTTTACAAGTAACGTGCTATTTTGGGAAGTTCCATTGGTCCTGGCTTTGGGATTTTTCCAAAGGAGTGAGGAGTTTAGGAAGGGCTTCCAGAAGAAATGGTCCTGGGGCAGCCTCTGGAAGAGCAGACTAAATCCATGATGTTGGGGAGGGTTCATGTAATCCAGCTTAGGGTTCCATGAAAGGAGAAGTGGTACAGACCATTGCTCTCATGTGGCTCCTTCCTCTCCTTTATAGGGCCAGGAATCCAATGGAGGTGGAAGGGAGTAGAGTTGCACTGACATGATGAATTACTTGGCTTTGAGGAGAAACACCCCCAAGTGCCTCAAATCCTGGCTACTGTGGCAGTGTGTCATGAACCACTGATAAGCAATAGAGGAAATGCCATCTTCCCCTCCTTTATCATCTTCCTATCTTCCATCTCTGGGCATGACATTAGAGATTTATTCAAGGCCAGGAGATACAATATGAGGGTTTCTTCTCCCATCCCCTCTCATCTCTTTTCGTTTGGATTCTTTTTCTCCTAAGGTATTGCACTGGTGAAAATGAGGGAGAAGCTTTGAAGCCTCAGCCAGAATATGGGATGTTTTTCCTTTAGCATCACAATGTCTACCAAGTCCACCCATCCTTACCTCTTCTCTGTCTCTCCAGGATTTCTGAAATGGCAAGATTACAACTGTGATATGAGCTTGCCTACATCTGCGAGTTCAGGGGCTGGTGTTGGCAGAAAGTCAGCAACTGGAGCTGATGTGAAGCTCATTGTGGATGTAGGATGCAGTGTGAAGACCCACCTTGGAAGGGAAGATTTTACCCACACCCAGCCTGCCTTTCCACTCAGATCTCCCCTCTTTTCACTTCACCCTACCTTCACTTCAGGTTATTCTGTGTGTCCTAAAACTTAAAGAATCAGAGAGCATTAATAAAAATTTTTGCCTGTGCATTTGTGTCTTGTGTGCTCTAATCTCTGGGGAAAGAACCTCTGGTGTTGCCAGTTCCATCCATGTCTCAGGGAAAAGTGGTTACATGTACATCCCTGAGAGCATATTATATATTTATTTATTTATGTATTTTGCATGGCCAGGCACCAGGAATCAAACCTGGGTCTCTGGCATGGTAGGCAAGAACTCTGCCTGCTGAGCTATCATGGCCTGCCTTATTATTATTATTTTTAATTGGGTCCTTTTCATGTAGGATTTGGGTTGTGAACAGATGACGATGTTGCTCTTAGAAACTCTAGTGCTTACACATTCCCCCAGTTCAAGTCTCAGATGACATAACATGTCAGGCCTTTTGGGGTTCAATGTCTCAAACATACTGGGATGGAGGGACAGGATTATTGTTGTTACTGTTTTGTTTTTACTTTCCAATCCATCAAGAATTAATATCAGTAACCTGAAATGGAAATGAATTGAAGAATGAAATAGATTAAGTAGATTATCAATATATAAGCTCATCTTTTACTTGCAAGTGCAGAGTCTGGGAATTGAGTTCGGGTCTCCCACCTGGCAGGCGAAATTTCTATCACTGAGCTACCCTTGCACCGCTGTAAGATTTAATTTTAACAGTCCTAACATTAAACACTCAAATTGCTAAATATCTTCAAAATATCTCTCTATTTGTATCTTACCTCCCTGTATTTTGATAACAAAGGGTTTGCAAACAAGCATGGGTTCATCTCAGTATGTGTTGTCCTTTCCTTAGATGGTATCTACAAAAAAGGGCCCCATCTTACCCTCTTTCCTAGAGCTTTAAAATACATTCTGCTTAAAATCATGATGGGAGTTGGGAAAATTTAATATCTAGCAAGACTTCTATTAATATTTTTTAAATGAATAAAAATGTAATAGGTCATGTGTGGAGGAAGTTCCTCTGACTAGAATGAAAGCATAACCTAGACTTTCCATGAATCTGCGTATTTCAAGACCAGCACTTTCCTTTCCATCTCACCTTACAAGGCAGTTGGCTAATTCCTTTAACTGAGAATTCTTAGTGAGTTCACACACATACACAAATATCATATGAGCCCTGAATACAACCATCTTTATGAAATAAATTGATAAGATGAATGGACAGTGTCTAATTTTCTTACCTGATGTTTGCCAAGTTTCCTTTATCCCTCCCAAGATAAGATACTCTCACCAAAAGGACATTTAGCATTTTTTAAGAAACATTTTTCTATCCCCTTAAGTGAATTTATGATTATACAATGCCACAAGTCTTGATTTCTGCCCTTGTGAAAATAATAAAGTGGGTTAGAAATGTCCATGCTAATTCAGATTGGGCCAGCTCACCCATCAGTTGTCTTTAGTGCTGGATGAGCAGCCATGGAGACCAGTGTCTGTTCCTGAAGTAGGAGGGCTATGGTGTATAAGACAGGACATTTTTTTTACTTGCAAGTAAGAAGGATCAATTGTAATTTTCCTAAAAAAAAAAAAAAAAAAGTTATTGGATCCCCTAAGTGAAAAATGTAGCAGAAATGTGGGCTTTGAAGTCAGTCAATAACAGCTCAAGCGCTGTTGCTCTGGGGTCCTCTCATCTGTTATTTTTTAGCTCTAAGTTCTATCAATATATTGTCTTCCCTTAATGGCTCCAGAGAGTTATCAGCAGTAATTGAGCCTACTGATTTGCCATCAGTGTCAGACAGGAGAACATATAAGATTTCCTAAATTTATAGAGAAAAAGTCCTGACCTGTATTTATTATAGACACATCTGATTGTATCAATGTGTCCAGGGAAATGCCACTGGCTGGTCACTGAAGCCTAAATTACTGGATATCTTTCAATGAATATCACAGCAAAGAGCTTGATATTGTGCTGATTGAATCACACAAGTTATATACCCTGTAGGATCTTGTGGTAAAATCCATATCGCCCAAACAACAAACAGGCTCACAGTAAGGAAGATGAAGAGAGGGTTTTCCTGAGGAGAACACAAAGGTGTTACTAGACAAAAGGGAAAGGGGGCAATGAAGCTGGTAGGAACCCAGTGGGTATCACTGCACCCATCTTCAGGTGGAGAATTTGAACGAAGTAAGACCACATTTCAAGATGAATTCTCAAGTCATTGAGTAGGGATGTAAATGATGGGGCATCAAAGAAATTCCCAGAATAGTGTGAGACTGTTCTAGGCAATGACTGGAATTACTCTAAGTAAGGCCTCCTCCTTACAATATTACAGCCTTTCCTGCAGTCAAAGGTGGCGGTTGTCCTTTCTCTGGGTGATCCCAGGTGTTCAATTCTCATGTCCCTCAGAGGCAGAGGGAGTGAGAACATGTCTTCTAGGAGAGCACAGGGACAGGGCAGTGATGAAGTGGCCCAGAAGGGATAATGAATGGGAAAAATGAGCACATTTGGCAGAAATTAAGGGAAGATAAAAGAAATAGGGAAAACTAGGCAGACCATTCCTACAACTGAGAGCCTGTCTCCTCTCCCGATTTTACCTTTCTCCCAAAACTCACGAAAATGACCAGTATTCGGTGATGCACAATCTGAGTGCATCACATGAGGACAATGAGAAAAAAAGATTATTCTTCTCATTGAACCAACTACTGGCATTCCCTGGAAATCTGATTTCTGTGTCACAATGCCATCTGCCAGTTTATATCTCATTATTTCAAAATAAAGAAAAATATAATACAGTAGGTGTCTACTCAAACCCCCTCACAAATTCTTTAAAGTACATATTTAGTTAGTTATACACCTAAAACAGTAGCAAGCTCACATGTTAAGATGAAAAAAGTCTTTAAAACTCAACTTTCTGACTGTCAGATAATTAATGTGTTTTCCCAAAACATTTTTTTTTTTGTTTGATGTGTCCTGAGCAGGTGGTATCTGTCTTTACACCTGCAACACCTGGGACACAAAACCAATTTACTGACATTTAGTATCCTTTTGAAGGAATGGATGATTGTGACATTTTATCAGTTATATTTAGAATAAACTTTTTATCTTTTTAAGCATCTTATATAAATTTTATTAAATAATTTATATTGTGATTTGGGGATGCACCTATCAAATTTTTCTATATAGACTTTGGCTGAAAAAAAAGATAAATGGTGGGATAAAAACATTCTGGGAAATTGGGTAATTAGATGCCAATAAGTGCTTCATCAGATGCTTTCTGGTGGAGATGGCTGCAAAACCTCAGTGCTACTCAGAAAATTCATTGTGGGGATGATAAAAGTTTTCAAGTCTTATAAAGCTTTATGTACTTCAACTCTATCTTTTGAAAGATTTTCAAATGATCAGCATACTTCTGCTTTTGATTTTCCATGTACCCTCTCTTAGTCCCTTAAATCCAAATGAATCATCATTTTTCGAAAGTCATAGACTCTTAGTGTTGGAAAAAACCTTTTGACTTACTGAGGGATAAAAGAATGTTTGCAGACTTTTTGTGATACAACTATCTAAATCTCCCTCTCATTTTTGCACATCTTGTAAGTAGAGGCACTGAATGCCCTTTGGGTAGACTACCTGATTAGGGATATAGCGTACAGACTTTCAAAATAGTGATGACATCCTCTTGCAAAACAAAGAACAAGTGTGCTTGTCATCTTGGAAGATACAGATAATGTCTCCATGCAGAGTGAAAACAGACTGGCTTATTCTCCTATATAACAAAGATGCCTTCCTCTGGAACCAAGGGTAGAGTTGTGTGCCTCCCGTTGTGTGCCTCCCATTATAAAGCATTCCGATTCCATAAGCTCCTATATATTCCTCCCCTAGCACAAAACTCATTACATGTGCAGCCATCCATCTGGGCTTAGTTGTGTCACCTCCAGGAGACCTGGGATAAGGGGACAAGTGAATATGCCGATGTCATGCTGCTTCTGTACTGGAAAAATTAAAATCCTTTCACTTCTGCCAATATCTGTGAAACTTTGGAAGGTAACTAAGCTTGCCAGTAGGGTAAAGCCTCAGAGTTTTCATAGATCTTGACATAAAATTAATTAATTTTTCTGTTGCGACGCAATGGAAGAAACAGACCTGAACTTGAAGTCTTGACTCTTACCTCCCGATTTTCATTTCTGTTTCATTGCACTTTCCTTCCAGAAAAATTCAGCCTTCCTGTCTTTTTTTTTTAATGAAATCTGTCAACCTTACTATCTATTCCATTATCTGTCACTCTACCATCCCTGCATGGCTTAACTGGTTCCTACAAAATCTTTGTCTCCCCTTCATACATCAAGTGCCTCCAACCTTGCACTGACATGACATCTAGACCATGCATGTTGCAAAGTTCAGTCCTCCTTAGGACCGGTTGAGTTTTACAAGGACCCTTCTCTAAAGACATACTGAACCTCAGCCAAATACTCTGGTCATATCAAATATCACCAGTTTCAACAATGTCATAGATGAGCGTACCTATGAAAAAATAAGCGTGGAAGAAAATCAACAGAACACCATTTATGTTTGGAGTTTAGACAGTCCAGACATTTGGTAAAACTTCATAAGCAGTTTTATTATATGTTTAGAGCCAGCTTCATAACAATTTAAAAATACTGACCATTATTCTTTGGACTCTTTCAGTCTTTTCAGGTGCCACACAAATGGATTGTCATGTTTATATCCTGAATTCTTCAGAGTAGCCACTGAAATTCTCAAATACCCTTCTAAATTGTCTTGCTAGAGGTTGAGATATTTGGTGTTGTTAGCACCATAACCTTTGTCCATATTAAAAACAGACAATTCCCAAAGTTTGTTGAATGATGGGTGCCTGCATTGAAATTATAAGAACAAACAAGAATCAAATAACTGAGTCTGAGAATCTCATCAGCACCACAATGCCACTTTGACCTGAAAACCATGAATAGTGAAACCAATCAAATCAAGAGGCTTATACCAAAAACATCAAAGAGAGGGAATAAAAGCTCGGGTCACTCCAGGGCAAAGACAGTAGAGCAATTCTTGGAATCAGCCATGCTCAGTAGGTCAGTGCCTGGGACTCAGGGAGAGTTAAAAAAGGGGTCGCCTGTGCATGTAGCCTCAGGCAGTAGCTGGGGGGAGCAGCAGAAGAGTTACCCAAGAAACCGAAGCTGAGTGCCTGACCTGAGAAGCCTCCCAAGAATCATTCTAACTTGGGGCAGGAGGACAGAATGCTTTAAAGGGCTTTAGGAAAAAAGGGTTGTTTAGGGTTCACCTAGTTTCAAGAATAGAAGAATGTTCTTGAATATTTGCAGGCATAATTTGTTCAATCTGAATTTTCTTATGAGGAGTGGACAGAAACACTTAGGAACTAAAATCCTATTGAAGAAGATTGTAGGGTTGGGGGCAGCTACAGGGAACAAGAATATACAAAGTCTGAAGGAAAATTGTCAGTTCCCAAGTCCTGTGGGATCTTTCATATATAAGAAATAGGAGAATTGTTTCTATTACGTAAGCCTGGGTGAGGAAAAGCATGAGTGGAAGAAAAATCAAGTGTGCTCTTCTCTGTGCTAGGCAGAATTCTAATGACCATCAATGTTCCTTAGTTTTGTATTGTTTCTTCCCTTTGAGTGTGGGTAGAAACTGTGAGTATGATCAGATAAATATCCCCAAATTATATCACATGGCAAAAGGGATTCTTGCACCCAAATTAAAATTATCGAACAATTGACTTTGATTAACCCAAATGGAGTTTATCTGGGAGATTATTGGGGTGACCCATACTAATCACACAAGCTTTTTAAAAGCAGAAAATTTCTCTGACTGGCAGCAGAAGGGGATGTCAGAGAAATTCAAAACATGTAAAAGATTCACTGCTGGCTTAGAAGATGGAAATGGCCTCAGGCCAAGGAATGCAGCTGAGAGTGAGACCTAGCTGACAGCTAACTAGCAAATAGGGCTCTCAGTCCTACAACTTCAAAGAACTGAATTGAACCAACAACCTGAATGAGACTGGCAATTTTTCACCCAGCAAAAGTGAACTAATACATTGAGGCTCCAGGGGAAGAGTCATGTGGGGCTAATTACTTTCTCCAAGTATCATGAACCAATATCACAAAGATATTTATCTAATAGATATTTGTCTATCTTTGGGTGTATCCTAAGCCTGCATCAGGCTATGCTTAAGAAAAAATATGTAAAGGAGAATTCTCAGCTCTGCCCTTTTTGTATTCCTTAATTAGGAATCTAGTGAAAGTATCGATGCTGCAAAGATCCAATGGAAGATTTTGCTGTATGGTTGAATCTGAGGGCAGGCTGCCCAGAAGGTAGCTAGGTAGAGGTCCTTTCTGTACAAGAAGGAGTATCATCTTGATCAATCTTAAAGTGTGCTGTGGAAGAAAAACAGCAAGGTTTTCAGGGTAGTTGTGAGGTGGCCAATGTTCAAATGCACATGTGGTTTACAGCAATAATCAATAAGATGATGCAGGTGGAACATGGTAAGGAAACCTGCAGCAGAAGAGGGCAGGCCAAAGAACAAAGCAGGGACATGCAAATAGGTGTTCTGCAATGACAAAAACAGAGCAACATCATGTTAAAAGTAAGTTTAAAAAGGGGATGGTGGTAGTGGAACAGGCTGGTGGAGATAAATATTTAACTCAGCTCCTTTTCTTCCACAGTGTGATGTTGGACAAGCCATTTATATTATCTTTATTTCTAAGCAAGGATGCCCCACATTTAGTCCTTGCAGGTGTACCCCACAGATTGCCTTACTCCAGACTCCAATACTGTCTGGGTCCCTTCCTAAGGCCCTCCTCCTCCAACCAGTCACATGTTTCTTGGAAAGTTTCTGCTCCTCTCTTAGTTGCTTAGGGCCATGGGAAGTAGGCATCTGGTCACTGCTGGGAAAATGAAAAGCCACCTTTGCCTTGGACAGTTTGCCAACCTGTTTGCTGGAAAGAGGCTTTATCTGTGAATGTTCCCAGCATGTACCCGGAAATTGCTCCTCCTGATGCTGGAATTTCCTTTTGTTGGTGCCCTCTGTACCCTAAGTAGTGCCTCTAACCCTCTCCCCAGCATGCTCCTTTGCTTAAGGGCTGTGAATCCTCATTCAGCCTTAATAACAGGGTTATTATTCTGCCTCGCCCTTCCAAGTGTCGCAGAACCACACAGCTTGGTAAGCAGCCATTATACAATGAGGGTCCCTCTGGCCTGGGTAGCAGCTCTCATATCGTAGTGAAAGTATAGTGCTATACTCTATCCCTGAGCTCATGAGTGCTCAAAGGCTTAGCAAGAGCCAAATATACTCTTGGAGAAATGAGAGGTATTTGTTCTTACGTAATTTACTGTGAGATCAGATTTGGGGATGCCTAATGGTAGACTCTTTTCTTTGAAGAAGTTAGATGAAAGGAGAAGAGAGGAGTATCTGCTTCTTCCTCTTCTGAATCCCCTTTATTAAAGTTTTCTTGCAGAGGATTCGAATGTGCTCCCCCAAATAGGGACACAGAATCTCCTCATGGCTCATTCCAGGTGGTCTGTGAGGTTGATCTCCTGCCTGCTGTTCAGGGCCCAGGTACAGGCTGCCTCTCTTGTTGACCTGGCATACAGCAAATAAGTCTGTCCTTTGGATTAATTTGAAGGTATTTTGGGGGACTTGGAAAGGTCCTGTGTAGTTGGAGGTGGGCAGACTCCACATGTATAGGGACATGAGGAGCGAAAGCTTGGGTAGAGGGGTGTGGTGCAGACAGGAACGCATTTCATCTATTTTCCATTGTGTGGGGTTGTCTCTAGCACTAAGAATTTTAAGGGAAAAGAGAAGAGGGAGGACAGCAGGAGTGAGCATTTCCTTAGAAGGCTAGTTCTAGAGAGAAAGGTGGATCATAGGCTTATCAGGGCAGAAACTACTCCACTTTATGGCTTATTACTCATATTTTATTTCCTTTGTCCTCCAAGCCAGGAATGTCAGATGGAACTACCCTCTGCCTAGAAAACCTGCCTTCAAGGGCTCAGTGCCCATGGTTTCTACTGCTGCTACATCAGTGGAGACCTTGAGACCTGGGTTGATGCAGATGTGTGTGAGGGAGCAGATGTGGGGGGGGGCAGTCCCTGGAGGCGCAGGATAATTTAGGGAGTTACCATCACTCAGATCACTCAGGTTCTTTTTGGGCCTCTTGGAGTGATATGACAAAGGACATTCAGCCCACCCACTTAAAAACCCATAACCTCATCCCTCACCTTGTCCTCTCATTCTGTGCTTTCTCAGGCCCAGATTCTCTGTGGTCAATGGCAAACTTATCAGCAAACTCCAACGTGGTGTCCTCCTTCTCCTTCTTTTAGGGACAACTAGGATCTCTTTTGGGTCTTCCATTCCTAGGGAGTGCCTCCTGACCCCATACCCCAGATCTTCTGCCAGAGCATGCCTTAGAGTCCTCCCTGATTAAGCACTAAGGAGCTCAATGTCTGGATTGGCTTCCATGACCACACAAGTGTTCAGGTTTCAGCTCCTCCACTTCCTCTTATCCTGTGGAGGTGATTGAGGACAATGTGGGAGGCTCAAGATCATGCATCACAGCATCAGATGCTCTTTCCATTGCTTCTCATAGGAAACATAAGCAATGGGATCTTGAAGGTCATCATTAGACACTAGAGAGTTTAGTTAAAGGGCTTGATCTCTTGGAGGCACTTAGTGTCCTGGCTGAAGTCAGTCTCTTCTCTTCCAAAGCTTGTTTAAGAAACACTGTCCAAAGGACCTTGTAATTCAAGAGAAGCCAAGCCCTTTCAAGTTACTATAAAGGAGAAAGTAAGAGGAAAAGAGCTTTCCTTTCTGGTTTTGAGGAATTTACAACATTTCTGGGACTTTAGATTGAATGAAATAAGTTAGTTGGTGGCATGACAGCTGATAAGTTTGTGACTGTGCAAGGATGTGGGATTTAGGAGTAGGAAAGGCCATGGATGGTTTTCTGTAATAGTTGGTTCTAGGGCTTAGTACTCATTCAGGGTCATTATACTTTGATGGGCAGGAGGTGAAAAGTGATATGGGGGCATTCTGAGAAGCAGGGAAGTAAGAGCAGGAGCAAGGACGTCAGACTGTGATTAGCAGGGGATAACAAGTGTTCATTCTTTATTCTGTACTTTTAACTAATCTGTATAAATTCCTTCTACTTCCAGAACAGTTGCTGGTACTGGAGCAGTGAATCCTTTCCTCCTCCAAAACTTGGGTCACTGGAGCTCCACGCAATGTCAACCCTGACTTCTTTGTGAGCCTGAGTTCAAACTCAGGTGAGATGCATAGAATCTCCCACAGCCAATGCTGTCAACCTCTCCCACTCCAACTCTGAGAATGGACCTGTGGAGGGTCAAGAGAGTTGAGCTCCTCACCCAGGAAGTGGAAGGCTCTTTCTTTTTGTTTCCTGTCCTGAGTCCTAGAGCCAGATCAGGGCTACCTCACAAGGAGGAACCGCAATTTCTCTCTGGCATCTCTCAGTCTGACTCTTCCTACAGGCCTGGAGGATTCCAGATATGGAAGGATAAGCCTTGCAAGACAATGCTGTCCTTTGTCTACAAGTTCACAGACTAGAGGAAGCTGCAGGTGGGCCAAGGGAATTGGCCTTGGATGTGCTTCTGAGGCCAGAATTGAATTGGAACCCCCTCCTATCTGAAAAATCTGACCCTCTTCTATTTTTATTTTTATTTATTTTTTATTAGAGAATCTGTAGATGTACAGAAAAATCATGTGTAAAATCTGATATTTTCTCTTCTGTTTTGCTTTTCTCTTCCTTCTCCAGTTCCAGGCTTCCCTGTAGGTACTTCTGCCTGACTACCTATGCTGTGTTAATGCTTTTCTTTAGTACTTCTGTCTTTTATTTCCATGGCGATATGCTAAGATGTGAGGAAGGGAAAAATGGGGACTCACATTTGCTCTCTGCTCTTCAAAGTGTCCTTATAAATTTCAAGTTCATCTGACCCATGTGTCTGTCTGTGACCGTGGTTGGAGTTGCATAAATGGACACTGTGATGATGAAAATACTGCCCTCCCCAACCACCTCTAAATATTCATGCAGAGTGGTGATGCTGGGGTTTATAAAAAACAAAATTAGACTGTGGATCAAGGAACTGGGTTCTTGTTGTCCTCTCATTTAGTCACATCCTGCAGGACCTCAATCAGTGGGGGGGGGGGGGATATTTAATGAAATCAGTCAGGATTTGGAGAGCTGGATGAGTTGCATCCAGGGATAGAAGGAAAATAAGCAGGTTTTGTTACAATTAGAAATCACTCTGAAGCAAATCTATTTGGTTTCAAATCTAAATCCAATATTTGGAAGCTGTCTGATCTTGGGCAAGTTACTTAATTCTTTGTTATTCAGTTTATTCATTTGTTAAATATGGTCAAATATAGTATATATGCCACCAGGCTGTTATGGGGATTAAACAGTTTACAATTTGTTAAACAATTAGAATAGCGTCTGGCATATAGGACATACAATAAAAGGGAGAGTTAAATAGACAAGACCTTTATTTAAGGCACACAATTCTAAGTTATAAATATGTTCCCCTAAACCTGCAGAACATAAAGAGACTAGGAAAAGTTTCCAGTCTATCTGTATTTTTTTCAGTCCTCATAATCCCCCATCTAAGATTTCCCGTGAATGCCAGAGATTGAAGTAGAAGGAGATCATCTCTATAACAAGTCTGAAATATATGTTACAAAGGTTAAAAGAAGTAAATAGCTACTGGAAGTTGGCTAGCAGTGCCACATATCAGCCATAGCCTTGAAACTTTAAATTAAGCCTTTTGGAGGTTTATCAAGAAATTGCTCCATTTGAGATTACATTAACATCAGATGTCCAGGGTACTGCCTTCTCCCTATCAGGAGACTTGCAAACGAACTATGATGGGAAAGGGCTGGGATGAGCTCCTATAAACCTTGTGAACCAAGGTCAGAGGACAGAGAAACTTGAGGCTCCTAAGAATGAGGAGGTAAATTTTGAAAGGATAGTAAATATGGCTTACCTGAAAAAGGCATCACTCTGGAACCAAAATAATTGTCAGCAAAATTCCTTGACCTTATTAGTTTGCATGTGGAATGTGGCTAGTCATGTTAGTAAGCAGTGATATGCAGCAATTGGGCAATAACGATTTTGATGAGAAAACTGTGTCAATTGTTATTTATTTTAAATCCTCTTTCTTTGATCTTGCAGAGGTTCTCTCGTTTATCTCATGCAGGCTAAAATATAGTTTATCATGTATTTGAAATATTAGAACTTTTATACCTGGAAAAGTATTGCTTATTTGTTCCATTTGTCTTCTGATGTAATGAAGAACTCTCATATTTTTCAATTATACTACAAAGTTTTGCTTTGTTTTGTTTTTATTTTGTATTTTCTTTTATTAATTTCTCGTTCATTTTTGTCAAGGAAACGATCATGGTACAAAGTATATTGGACCCCCTACTATTGCATCCTTTGGTAATTCAGAAGAACTTGACTGAGTCACTTATTTACAGAACAAAAATATTTCCCTGGAAAATAAGCTTTTAAGAAAGTGTAACTATTTTTTTTAGAAAAGGCAGAAATTAATTTAACAGATGTATGAACCTGTCAGTCAGAATATAAAGCATTAACATTTGTCATTTGGTTTAAACCTTAAATTCTGGGAGGGGTTGCATGGTCCAGGAATCCAACCCAAGTCTCCCACATGAAAAGAGAGCATTCTACCACTCAACCACCCATGCACCCATAAACCTACGTTTTTATATAAAGAAAAAAACTCAAAATTTCTCTGGCCAAACAGGAAAATATATGCTTTGGTGGATTATTCTTTTTTCAGATTATTATTTTTTAAACTACAAAGAAAGTAATCAATAATTAATACATATATTAATCTGTGAACTTTCAAAGTAAATAGTTTCGAATAGCTAGCAAATGACTTTTATTTTTCAACATTATGCTTTTGGGACCCAGTCATGATAATATGTAGAGATTCAGCTCATTCAACTTAATTTCTGTTTAGTTAATGTTCTAGCATATTTTATTTATCCATTTTTTCCAGTTGATTTATCATTCTTGTCACTGTGAACATTTAATTTGGGTGTTTTTCCCCTTAATTTTTCACTACTTATTGGCTTTTGCTTCCTGGATTCCAACAGTGTAATCCGTAGAGTTTCCCATAAAAACTCAATTTCACCCTACCACCTTTGAGGAAATTGACTTTACACCAAAGCTTCAATGAACCCCAAAGCTCAGCCTCATTTCCAGTTTTTTTTGCAATTTCTTAGGCATCAGCTCCCTATAGTTTCTGCCTGTATAGATTCTTTAAGAACATCTGTGCCCTGCTATTTTCTCATACTCCAGCCCTATTGGATATATTAGGTTAAGTTTATGGAAATAATCACCTTTACTTCATGAAGTGGGTTTTCAGATGATACTGTTTTAGTTTTTTAATGCTGCCAGAATGCAATATATCAGAAATGGAATAGCTTTTATAAAGGGGATTTATTAGGCTACAAGCTTACAATTCTAAGGCCACAAAAATGTCCACATCAAAGTATCCAAAAAAAGATACCTTGACTTGAAGAAAGGCCAATGTCTGTTACATGGGGTATCAGTTAGGGTTCTCTAGAGAAACGGAATCAACAGGAAATGCTCGCAAATATAAAATTTATAAAAGTATCTCACGTAACCGTGGGAACACAGAGTCCAAAATCCGCAGGGCAGGCTGTGAAGACAGCGATTCCGAGGGAGGGTCTGGATGAACTCCATAGGAGAGGCTTGCCAGCCGAAGCAGGAAGAGAGCCTGTCTCTTCTGAATCCTTCTTATAAGGCTTCCAGTGATTAGATTAAGCATCACTCATTGCAGAAGACACGTCCCTTGACTGATTATAAATGGAATCAGCTGTGGATGCAGCTGATGTGATCATGATTTAATTATATGAAATGTCCTCATCGCAACAGACAGGCTAGCATTTGCCCAATCAGACAAACAGGTACCACCACTTGGCCAAGTTGACACATGAACCTGACCATGACACATGGGAAGGTACTTTGCTAGTGTCTGCATCCTCTTCCAGCTTCTGGTTTCAAATGTCTGTCTCAGACCCTGCAGAGCTTCCTGGCTTCTGGCTAGCGTAGCATCATATGGGAGGGCACATGCTGAGCTCTGCATCTCCAAATGTCCATGTTGAGGCATCTATGTTGGCTCTGAAGCGACTCCAAAATATTTCTCCTTTTAAAGGCCTCTACTTAATTATCAAGGCCCACCTTGAAGAATCAGAGACACAACTCCATCTAATCCAAAGGCCACACTCACAGTTGAGTGGAAACAATCTAACCAAAGGTTTCCATCCCAAACAATAGGTCTGTTCCTGCAAGATTGAATTAGGAAAAGAACATGGCTTTACTGGGGTACATAGCAGTTTCAAACTAGCATATTCTACCCTCTGGACTTCCAAAAGACATGTGTTTTCCACATACAAAATACATTCACTTCATCACAATATCAAAGATGCCTTAAACCATTTCAATTACAATACAAAGAAACAGTATAAAATCTCACAGAAGTCAGTTAAAGGCATGATCTGTTTTAAGGCAAAAATTCTCCTTTGGCCATTGACCTGTGAAACTCAGAACAAGTTATCTGTTTACAATATGCAAAAGAGGAACAGTCATAGGATACTTGCTCCCATTGCCATAGGGAGAAATTGAAAGGAAAACAAGGGTCATTGACCCAAATAGTCCCTTAAACCAGCAGGGCAAACTCTATCAGATTTCAAGGTCTGAGAATCACTTATCCCTGGGGCTTGAGATAGTGGCAATCCCACCCTTTTCAAGGGTTTACACAGGGTCTCTGCTTTCTCCAAACATTGGGATAAGGGTTGCAATACTGGGGAGCACTGGGGAAATTACCTTTTTCCTGATCGTACCCTCTCCAAGCATCAGGGCAGCACCTGAGCTCTCTGCTATCTCTGGGGTACATATTCAACCCTCTCAGAATAATGGGGTAGCAGAAAGGCTTTCCCCAATCCCCAAGGAATGTGTTCCACCCTCTTCAAGGCCCATGACCCCAAAATTCTTCCTAAGCAATGAAACAGAAGACCTACCCTCTACTTCTAGTGCAAACTTACCCTCTCCACTTGCATAGGCGATTTGCTCTCTGGCCCCAAATTTCCTGGATCCAGATCTTAGCTTCCATGGTTCTGTCTTTGAAGTTATTTTCCCTTCAATCTGCCTCTTTTCTGTCCCTTTTAGTCCAGACTGGCCATGGTCCCATTCATAAAGATCTCACAAGAAATTTGTCAGTTTTCCATGTGTTATATACAGACCACATCCTTCACATAACAGGATTTTCCATAAATCCTTTCTTTTTCATCTCCAATCCTGACTTGTCCTATAATCACTGACTGATTCCACGCTTGGTTAAATCTGTGGGGCACTATTCTCTGGGGTCTCACTTTCTGGAAGCCCAGAATATTCCAGACCATCAATTTCTGATTTCTTTATACACAAGAGGTTAGTTCTCAGCTTATTCTTTTACTGTTGCATTTTACTATAAGCTGCAAGGTGAAATCAAGCAGCATTATCCACATTTAGTTTGGAAGTCTCTTCAGCTAAGTATACCAGCGCATGGCTGTTAAAATTCTCCCTCATATCTAAAATAGTACTTAATTTTGGCAAACTCTCTGCCATTTTAAAACAAAGTTCACCTTCCTTTCAGTTTACAATGATGCATTCTTTATTTCTGTCTAAAACCTCATTGGAGGTATCTTTAAAGTCCACATTTCTACCAACAATCTATTCAAAGCAATTCAGGCCTTCTCTATCAAGCATATCACAATTCCTCCAGAACATTCTCCTTATCTATTTAAAAAGCCATTCCAACATGTTTAATATTTTAAATCCATAGCAGCCCACTCCAGGCACCAAAATGTTTTGGTTTGCTAATGCTACCAGACTGCAATACCCCAGAAATGGAACAGCTTTTATAAAGGGAATTTATTAAGTTACAAGTTTACAGTTCTAAGGCCACAAAAAATGTCCAAACTAAAGCATCCAGATAAAGATACCTGGACTCTAAAGAAAGGGGCAATGTCTGTCACATGGGAAGGTATGTGATTGACATCTGCAGCCTCTTCCAGATTCTGGTTTTACATGGCTCTCTCAGTCCTGGTGGATCCTCTGGCTTCTGGCTTGTTCAGCATCTCATGGGAAGGCACATAGTGACATCTGCTGGACTCTGTATCTCCAGATGTCCATTTCTAGGCATCTGTGTCAGCTCTGAAGCAACTCCAAAATGTTTCTCCTTTTAAAGGATGCTATTAAACTAAACAAGACCCACCTTCAATGGGTGGAGTCACATCTCCATCTAATCAAAAGGCCACACCCACAATTGTGCACAGCACATCTCCACTGATGTAATTTAATCAAAGTGTCATGCCCACATTTGAGTGGGTCAGTATCCATGGAAACTATCTAATCAAAGGTTTCCACCCTAAACAATAGGTCTGCCCCCACAAGATTGGTGGCTTTTTTGAGGTACATAACAGTTTCAAACTGTTATACACAGGTACTGAGCACAGGACCTGAGCCTTAAAAGGAACCAAGCAATGAACCAAAGTCACTAGGGCCAGCAACTTGTGCTTAATCCTTTAGATTCAGTCAACTCCTTCCATATGCCTGTTCATGCTTAGCACCAAAGAAAGAACTCTGTATTTACTAGGAGTAGAAGGGAATCTACTGAGTTATTTTATTTATTTATTTTTTTAAATTTGCATATGGGCAGGAGGCACCAGGGATCGAACTCCAGACCTCCAGCACAGCAGGTCGGAGCTCTGCCTGCTGAGCCACAGCAGCCGCCCTCTACTGAGTTATTACTATGGGTAGAAGGATAGATGAAGGAGGAAGACAACTTTGAATGAAAGGTTGGAATCATCTGGATTTAGGGCGCTCAGGTATCTTTCCATCAATACACAAAGCCACAAACAACCAGTTCCCAGTAGAATCACCTAACCAAGAATAACCAGCTTACCTTTGCATACATATCTGAGTGGAGAATGCTGTTGATCCTGCTGCTGATTCAGTCACCAGCTGGGAAAGCCGTCTTTTCTCATAGATATTTTTCAAGGATGCATCGCCATCTTTCAGAAATTTCTTTGATTTCTCCATGATAGACTTTCCCCATCTGTGAAATGTTGTTTATGGAGAAATGAATAAGCTTATTAGTGAAGAAATTCTGTGTGTTCATGTCTCAAGTACTTTGGATGTGAAAATTCACAGTTCCAGTAGGGAAGCCTGGGGTGCTGAACTAAGCAGGTGTTGATTTTTACGTTTAGAATCCTTAGGTCTTCTTTAATCCTATATTCTGCCTAATGTCATCAGTAGAACTGACACTCACTGAAGGTCCCATGATTCCATTAGTCTTATTACATATTGTATTTGATTCTTATAGCTCCTATAACTAATTACTACAAACTTGGTGGCTTAGAACAACAGAAATTTATTCTCTTACAGTTTTGGAGATCAGAGTGTGAAATGAGTATCTGTGGAACAAAATCAAAGTATCAGTAAGGTTGTATTCCCTCTAGAGCTTTGTGGGGAATCCATTCCAATATCTGGTAGCTACTGGCATTAGTTGGCTGTGGCCACATCACTCCAATCCTCAGTTTTGTTCTCTCTAACTCTCTCTCTGCTTCATATTTGCCTTGCTTTCTCCTCTGTGTGTATGTATTAAATCACCCAATTTCAGCACCAATGTGGAGAGAAACCTGAAGGTGACCTATAGTTCTCTTCTTTTATCTCAGAGCCTTAAGTCAGAGACAAGACCACTAAAATTTGTGATCTTTGACCTGATATTTTAACCTCAGCTAAGTAACCTAACCTTTTGTGCCTTAGTTCCAGCACATGCAAAATTGTGGTACTTATTTATAGTACTTGCTTCACAGGTTATATTGGATGATTAAAGAAGTCAACATGTGTAAAGTTTGTATAAAATGCCTGGCACCTGGTCGACATTTAATAAATGTTATTATTATAATTTGGATGAGAACAGCACCAATTCATAAATGAAGGGCTTTGAGTGTCAAAAGACTTAAAGCAATCTATGAGACACTGCATTCTAAGTATAAGCACATTAATTGTAATAGGGAGAGTATGGGGGCAGAACTTATGCCATTTTTTTTTTTTGTCTACAGGTGAAGGCTTCAAGACACCATTTTGTAAATAATTACTAGCATGACTTCCTTTAGTAATGTTAATTCAAGAAATATAGTCACATTTTACCATGGAGACTAAGCACTGATATTACCAGCCTTTTCCTCTTCTGTGATTTAATATGATCAGGTCCCAGAAGGTCAAAATTTGGGAAGGGATCAGGCCAATTTTCATAGAGAATTTGGGGACTTCCTGGAAGGTAGAGTTCCAATATCTCAGATTCTTCTCCTCTGAAGGTGACTTGAAACTGGTTTCTGAAAGGGCATATAGAGAAAGGGATCCACCGGAGGGTCGTTCAGTAATCATAATAAAGTTTCCTCTTTATGTTTTGCTGTTTTTGGTAAGGTGGGTCATAGCTCTTCCATTGGATCCGAGTGTTCTGAAGCATGGATTTACTGAAAATTTCATTAGGTAGTTTTATCTGATCAACTGTGCTGGTTTGAAACTATTGTGAACCACAGAAAAGCATGTTCTTTAATCCTCATTCAATATCATGGGGTGGGATCTTTTTGACTAAAATGTTTCCATGGAAATGTGACCCACCCAGTTGTGGGTGGGACCTTTTGATTAGGTTGTTCCCATGGAGATGTGTCTCCACCCTTCAATTTGGGTTGCTTATTGGAGTCCTCTAAGAAGGAACCATTTTAGGAAAAAGTCTCAGAGCTGACAATACAGAGATATTTGAAGATGCAGAAAGAAAACACCTCTGGAGGAGCCATTTGAAATGAGAACTCAGAAGAGAAAGCTAGTAGACATTACCATGTACCTTCCCAAGTGACAAAGAAATCCCTAACATAATCAGCCCTTTCTTGAATCAAAGTATCTTTTTCTGGAACCCTTAGTTTGGACATTTTTATGGCCTTAGAACTGTAAACTTGTAACTTAATAAATTCCCCTTATAAAAGCCATTCCATTTCTGGTATATTGCATTCTGGCAACTTTAGCAAACCAAAACACCCCCATTCTCCAATACCTTCCTGGACTTCTTCACTCCTGAACTCCTTTTGCCAGATACAAGACACTTTTATTTTTATTAGAGTAGGCTTAACCTGAATGTTTTGATAGAGGGATGAGTAAAGCAAGGGAAAGGGAAGAGGATATCATGAAAACACTTGAAACCTATAGAAATGTGGGAGAGCAAAGCTTTTAGTGCCCTCTGTTCAGTAGGGGAACCAGTTTTCTACCTGTCCCCAGCACTTGAGAAAATCTGTAGGTTTTCATATACCTTAGAAACCTGGCAGTTGGGCATGGATGCTTTTAGATCTGAGGGAGAATAAACAGCCTATGTTGACTTTGTAACACGTCCAATTATTGCTTCTCCCCATGAGAGCACAACAGCTCATTTGGAGCTTGGAGGTGTTGGGAGCCATCAGTTTGAAGCTGGCAAGACACTTCTACCAGCTGTTCTCACTTCATACTAAAATCCAGAGAGCTGCTGGGATCTCCTGAAAACATCTCCCACTTTCTCGGTAAGTGTTCCTGAGCTTGACTCAAGCGAGAGCTGGCACTACTGGGATAGAAAAACAGATGGAATATATGATTTGCAGACTTCAGATTATGCTGGCAGATGGGGGTGGAGGGGTGTGGAGGGAGCCTGGAATCTAAGTGTTGACATACTACATTTAGTAAGCTGCCGCCATGCACATATTTTGTTTAATTAGCAGTTTTTGTAAGCCACAAGCATATGCTTTGTCACTTCTTGTTGTTTTAATGGTAAGCTATTATGTACTTTCATGAAATCTTACATCTTCTTTGAGTGAGTTTTGCTGATAATCACCAAGTAGATACCATATGCTATCCCCAACATTTCTTGCACTTGCCCCCACACCCCGCCATCTCTCAGGTCTTAATCTCCTATAAATAGGCACTGAGGGGAAACAAAAAAGGAAAGGAAGATGCTCTGCTCTTCAGTTCCCTTATGGGCATGGAGTCAAGAAATGGGCCACAGGAATGCTCTACCACAAAAATAATCTAATTATTAGTCAAAGCAAAAAGACAATCCATGGTAAATTCTGTTAAGAGAGGCAGTAGAAGACATAGGTTCACGATGGAGTGTGCAAGACAGACTCAGAGAAATCCCACAATAAATCCATGCAAAGAGTTAGAGAACAGACCAAGAGTGCCACTAACAAGATTAGGGACTGTTGTAGTTTGCTAGCTGCTGGAATGCAACACACCAGAGATAGATTGGCTTTCAATTAAAGGGGATTTATTTAGTTAATGTATATTCTTCAGAGGAAATGCAGCTAACTTTCAATTGAGGTTCTTTCTTACATGGGAAGGTACAGGGCGCTCTCTGCTGGCCTTCTCTCCAGGCCTCTGCGAGTGCTGAGATGAGGTATGCTGAGCTGCTTGGGCTGTGCTAAGTTGAGCTCTCTCATTTAAGCACCAGCCAATTAAATCAAACATCATTCATTGTAGCAGGCACACCTCCTAGCCGACTGCAGGTGTAATCAACAACAGATGAGGTTCACATGGCATTGGCTTATGTCCACAGCAATAGAACTAGGCATCTTCATCTGGCCAAGTTGACACCTGAATTTAACTACCACACGGGCTGATGCTGAATTGAAATTTTTTCGATGTGAAGGTTCCTTGTCTGCCCTCTAAGGCCATCAGATCACACCAAAGTGTGACTAACAAATTAGGTAACATTGGTCAATTCACTAACTCAACCTCCTATCTCACTTGACTCTTTGGAAACTAGGCATTTATTTTAACCTTCCCTGTGTCATTCTGGCAATCTACATGGAATAGGTGCATGCTTCACAAAACCCTCCTAGCATTATTGCCTCCTTAGAGAAGCCTTTGCATTTATATCACTTGGTTCCACTTTCGGTTCTGCCATGGGCCATCTCCAAATAATTTCTGGATCAGCTTCTTTCAGGTTTCTATTTCTTTTTCTTGTATGACTTCATGGCAAACATGGAAACAGACGTTCACTTACTTAAGCCAAGTTTTGTTTAAAAGACTTTAATGATGAATGAAGGAGGAAGACAATGGAAGGTTAATTGCAATGGTGAGATGTGGACACTCTGGTATCCCAAAAGGTCCAGGCCACTTCTCATCCCTTTCTGCATCCCCTCTCTGGTCTGCAGCCTGATGCCATGAGACAAGGACCAGTTTATTTCACCAAAGTGTTAGTACTCCAGAGCACTGCTTCTCAAACTATAGCGTGCATTGAAATCACTTGGGATCTTGTTCAAATGTATATAATGATTCAACTGGTCAGAAGTGGGGCCCCAGAATCTGCATTTCTAGCAAACTATCCTCGGTGATACTGGAGACCACATTTAGAGGAGTAGGACCTACAGCATGCTCTCTTTGCAAAGAATTTAAGGTCAAACAATAATAGTCTTAGAAAGAAGAAAGGCATTTTTGCCCCACAAGTTTGAAGTCTACTTCCCGTGCTTTTAATTCCTTTCTTAGATGTCATGTTGTCTGACGGTGGTTGACAGTGGATACCCCACCCCTACCTATTGCTACAAAACAGACTCAGAATAGAATGTAATTTAAAAATCATGATATTCCCCAGGATTACTTAATGGACCCTGGTTCAGACTGTGCCTGCTCAGGGCCAGGCCAGTCTCTTTGTTCACTTCTATCTTTAAGTGAAGATCAGTTCTTGGCATTCTGGGAAAAATGCTTGAACAAACACTCTCTGTCTCTCTTTCTGTCTCTGCCTCTTTCACACACACACACACACACACACACACACACACACACACACACACACACACTTGTATATGGTTTAGAAGTAATAAGCAGGAACAAGGTGCTCAAAACCAACCATCCACATACAGATACATTCCTCCATTGAAAAACATCATGGCCAGAAACATAACTTGGCTACAGCATGCAGTTGGTTTAGGGGACCACACAGAGCACTAGGTTATAGGACATTTGATTCAGGTTCAACAATGGCCATTTGCCACAGATATGAACCACATCTACCTTTTAGCAGGCAGAAGGTATTAATTATTCTTAGTTGCATATTAGCAAATCAGCTGAAAACAAAGTAGCTTAAATAACACACACATTTTTATCTCACAGTTTCTGTGACTCAG
This sequence comes from Myrmecophaga tridactyla, assembly GCA_004026745.1. Classification (NCBI taxonomy): domain Eukaryota; kingdom Metazoa; phylum Chordata; class Mammalia; order Pilosa; family Myrmecophagidae; genus Myrmecophaga; species Myrmecophaga tridactyla. Next base: position 93,683 of record PVIY010003612.1, read on the forward strand.
GAATTTGGGTGTACAATGATTCTCACAAAACTATGAGCAAAGTATGAGCAGGGCTGCAGGCTCATCTGAAGGTTTAACAGAAAAAGGATTTGATTTCAAACTCACTTACATCAAGGCTGCATGTCCTTGTGGTGATCGTTGGATGTTTCTCTCAGTTCCTAACTAAATGAGCTTTTCCAAATTTCTATCCACATTGACAGCTCATACCATGTAAACTCTCAGAGTGAGCAAGAGAGAGGGCAAGAGAGAAGTCATGATCTTTTGTAACCTAATCATGAAAGTGTCATCCCATCACTCTTTCCTTGTTCTGTTGATTGGAAACAAGTCACTAGGCCATCCCACACATGAAAGGAGAGGATTACAACAATTATGTCAAAACATGATTGTAGAGGCAGGAATCATTGGGGACAATCTCTGAGACTACTTATCAAAATGACCAAATATTTGAAAATTTAGGCTTTCTGGTTCTTTCAATGAAGGTTTATATAAAAACAATAGGAGTAATTCTAACTGCTTGCTTCATTTTATTGCCACCAGAAAGGTACCTTGCATTGCCTATGTTTACTTGTTATTGCTCCCTTGCATTCCATTCCCCTTCATAGCAGAATTCTGAGGGACAAGGAAAGCAAAAAGGCTGGTACCATTGATATCACAGTTTCCTTCCAAAGCTAGCATTCCAGATTTGTATATTGTCTCTGGTGTTCTACACATTATAGGTGCCCTGTAGTTATTGATTTGAATTGAATTAGTTTATAATTTTAGACACTGAAAGGGGCAAGCTGAAAGGTGAAGTAGGATTGGCTCAACCCAATGTGGGATGGTTTCATGTGTGATTTTTTAATGTGATTGGGTCTTCCTCCCACCCCCTTGCTCTTTTCTGATAATCAGCACATTTTATGGTTAAAATTATGCCATGCAAAATTCCTTTCTCTGCATTGTCTCTGACGTCTCTTCTAACACCTCAGCATGCCTCCTAAAGAGTCATTCCCCTTCTTTCATTCAACCTCTTAAGAGAATAATCAATGGTACTCAGAAGGCAGGAGAAGAAAAGAGCTGAGGAGTGGGCATGTTCCTGCTCCCCTCCCTCCTCTCAAGACTGTGTACCCCAGAACAGATTTTTACTCTCTCTCTATTTGTGCTACTTTGGTCCTTCACCTTCTCACATAGAAAACAGCCTTCCTGTCTTTCCTCAAATGGAAGAACTTTACTAATAGTTTCTAAGGAGAAGAATAAGGACTTGGGTAAGGTAAAGAGAGATGAAACCTCTTTGCTAACAAGACAAATTAATTATGATATTGTCCTTTCATTGGTCTAAGAAAGGGAGCTTTCCAGGGACAAGTAGTTGGACAGCTTGAGTTTCTTAAGGCTACTGAGCTGAAGAGGGGTTGCCTGTTTCTTTCTGAAATTTCCCATCCAAGCTGCAAGCTTTACTAGTGGGTAAGGATTTTATTTTTTTCCCACCTTCTGAAAAATTTAGGCTACAATGATACTGCAGCTTTCTCAAAGGACAAACATGTTGATGAGGCAGGGGCTTTTTCTTGCCTGGGGTGATGAACAGGAGAGGAAGAAGGCAATTCTCCAATAGTCCATTTTTAACCTGAAACCTTCAAGGTTAAAGGACTGAGCATGTAGTGGAAGTAAGATGCACTCTACAGCCTGTGAGATATTTTAAGAGCCAGAAAAATCTTGGGTTGGAGTTCTAGCTGTGTAGTAATAGGCAAATTAGTAAGCCTCACTGATCCTTGTTTGCTCATCTATGAAATATTGTAACACCTCAGCATTTTTGTGAATGTTAAGTGGGATGTTGTACATAAATCTCAAAATTCATAAGCATTATTATTACTGACTTGTTGATTATAAGTGAAAACTTGTACTCTCAGCTTTATGATTTCTTTAAGAGGACTGCTCATTTTATTGTTTGCCTATGAAATTATTTTTTTCACTCATTCTCATAAAATTTATTGAATTTCGCTAGATATCTGGCATTTTTTCTAGGCCATGGTTTTTCAAATGCAGGACTATTGAAATTTTGGCCTCCTCATGCTTCTGCATTAACAGGAGTAAATGTAAGAGCTGTGATGATTCAGTTGTGATTATCAGAGGGAAATAGGACTGCTACTATAAATCTGAGGTAAAGAGTGTGTCTGGAATACAGGAGAGCCCTTAGGGTGGCTCATTGACTTCACTGATTATAGTCCTTGGAAAACTGCAACAACCCAATCCATTCAGGACTATTAGTGGCCCAGAAATGAACTTTTGGGTCACCCCACAAGGCTAAGAACCATGGCCAGCTGAAGTACTTGCTGAGGGTAAAGGCAATATGGATTGGATAATAGAAAAAGGTGATTATAAATCAAGCCTCAACTATATGACCAGTTGTTATGAATATGTTTGCATATATATATATATATATAAATCAAATATCTTTGCTTTCATCCCTCTCTCATTTCCTTATCAGATAGTTTAAGTTATATTAACTGTATGCATAGTATTTAAACCACAGGATGTCAAGTTTAAAAGTGATTATTACCCAAAGACTTACATCCTTTTCTGGGAAAGGGTTGGTGTGTTTCCAGTTGTGTGCAAGACAGTTGAATTATGTTAGGTGAAAATATGGCTGTTATTGTCTTTATTTAGAGATTAAGTATGGTTTAAAGAGATGTGTATGTGGGCTAAAATGGCAAGGGAGAGTGGACTGTGATGTTTAAGCTCATGTGTTAACTTGTATAGGGTGTTGTATCCAGTTGTTTGGCCAAGCAAGCACTGAGTACCTGATTGTTACTGTGAGGGTATTTCATGTATTTAAATCATTAGCCAGTTGATTGCATCTATTGGTGATTACATCTACCGTCAACAAAGGAGATGGCCTTAAGCAATGAAAAAGTCTTCTCATCCAATGTTTGCAGCCCTAAAGCCAGAACTGAGGATTTCAGCAGTCAGAAAGTAAAATTTCTATCTCTAGTTCAACCGTCCAGCTTCTCCTGGGGACTTAATCAGACCTTCATTGGAGATTCCAACCTGTGGCTTCTGCTGAGAAATTCAGCATCACCATTGGATTTCCAATTTGCAGCCTGTCCTACAGAATTTGGACTTGCCAATACCTATGGTTGTGTTAGCCAGTTCTTATAATAAATATCTAGATCTAGATATTTAGATCTAGATCTATCCATCTATCATCTATGTAACTATATCTCCTGTTGGCCCTGTTTTTTCTTGAGACTCCTGACTGACACATATGTTAACAGTAATCAAAAGAAAGAGGGAATGACTATATAAATATCTGACAAAGTGCATGGGGTATACCAAAGTTAAAGGGAGTTACTGCATAAAACATTAATTTATCAAGAGGACATAAAAATTCTAAGGTTATATGAATCTAATAATAGAACTTCAAATCATATGAATGTTAATTAAAAAAAACAAAACTGAAAATGCAGAAGAGTCCATAATCATAATTGAAGATTTTAGTAACCCTATCTCAGTAACTGAAAGAATAAATAGGAAGAAAACTTAAAGGAATTTTGAGAAACTAAACATCCTCAAGGAAGATATCCCCAAATAATTTTATAGTACTCTACCCATCAAGAGTGGAACATACACTCTTTTCAAGTGCAAATAAAATGTACCAATATGGACCATATTTAGAATCATAAAGCAGTCTCAATAAACCCAAAGATAGTTATTTGAAAAAGGCAATAAAAATTGAAAAATCTCTACCCCAACTGATGGATAAAAGAAAAGATGAAATACCAAGAATGAGAGCAGGACATCACTACAAATCCCACTGGCATTAAAAGACTAATAGGGTAATATTATGGACAAATTTATGTCAATGAATATAGTAACTTAGATGAAAAGGACAAATTACTTGAAAGACACAAACTGTCAAAGTCACTAAAGCCGTCCTATGACGAACAACTCCAGTCTAAATAGCTGCACTGGTAAGTTCTACCACACATTTAAGGAAGTATTAATATTCAATTCTATATAAATTCTTCTAGAAAATAGAAAAGGAAAGAACAGTTCTCAAATCATTTTATATGGCCCTCATTATCCTATTATGAAAACCTAAAAACGACATTATAGTATGTCTCAGAGATATTGTGGGTTTGATTTCAGACAACCATAACAAAGTGAATTTCACACACAAAAAAAGTGATTCACAGTAATTTTTTTGTTTCCTAGTCCATATCAAAATTATGTTTAGACCACACTATAGTCTACTAAATGTGCAACAGCATTATGTCTAAATAAACAATTTGCATATCTTAATTAAAATGTTTTGAAGAGGCATTAAGTGAACACATGTTGTTAGAAAAATGGTGCTGATAAACTTGCTTAATGCAAAGTTATCACAAACCTTAAATTTGTAAAAATTGCAATATCTGAGAAGCACAGTAAGGCAAAGCACAATAGAATGAAAAATAAACTAATTTTGTATCTATTTTAGAAGTTCACCCAGTGTCTGAAATCAAAGGAAGAGAGGTTAATTTTGTCCAAAACCTAAACTTTCTGTAGGACACAATCTAACTCAACCTGCATGGATAGCTCATTTTAGTAGCCGAAGCACAAGGAGCCCAGAATGGGAATGAAAACTAGTAATTCTGTATAGTTTAATGTAATACTCTGATACATTCCAGAGACTGTTGGGCAGATAATTAAAAAGTACTGGCAAAGTCCCTTGAGGGAGTGGAGAAAAAAATGGTAGAATTATTAAACTTTTCCACATGGGAAATCCCTGATACTCTCTCAAATGTTAAGAACTCCCTGGTTATTAGTACAAGCCCTTGATCTTGAGGATTGTTCTTACAAATTTATTTCTGTAGCGAAGAAGCTAAGCCTAACTAATTAAGAGTTGCTCCTGGAAAACCTCTTGTGTAACTCACATATGGCCTCTCTCTCTCTCACTAAACCCACTCTGCAAGGAAAATTATTACCCTCCCCACTAGATGGGACATGACATCCAGCAATGAAAGTCTCCCTGGAAACGTGGGACATGACTCTCAGGAACGAGCTGGCCCTGACACAGTGGAATTGGCAATACTTCCCTGACTAAAAGGGGAAAAGAAATGTAATAAAATGAGGTATCAGTGGCTAGAAGAGTTCAAATAAAGTCCAGAAGGTTTTCTGGAGGCCACTCTTATGTAAGCTTCAGCTAGATATAGCTAATTACAATGGTCTGCCAACCCTCAACTATTATCATTCCTGTTAACCCTAAAGAACATCTGGGGCTATATCTGAGATTCCACAAATGTTTCATGCACTAAGTTTACTCTCCAGAAACCTACAACCTCCAGATTGTTCCTAGGCCAGATAAGTGCTGAGACCCAGATGGAGCAGCCTCTCCAAGAACATCAAAAAGTTCCATCCACCTATTCCATAATGTTGACATCCCTTTTCAACATGAAAAAGTTAGAAGGGGCAGAGCCCAAACATCCGATTGGGAGAAGGATCATAGGAGAAGGAGGAATTATAACAGAAAAGATAGGATTTAACAAACAAGTATGGCTGCTGAACTAGTATTTTTATATTTCTTTTAGTTTTCAGTGTTTTGGAGCAGCTAGAAGGAAAAATAAAATTGTGGAACAATAACCCATAACAAAAGTTTAAATTTGTTCTATAACTGTTGTTAAAATGTACTTTGAAATTTAGTGCTTTTTTTGTATGTATGCTATATTTCACAATAAAAAATGTTAAAAAGGAGAACTAAATACCAATATACCTCAGGAACAATGATGCACAATTCCCAATAAAAATTTACCAAATTAACTTATATTAAAAGAATAATTCATGATGAACACTAGATGTTTTATCTCAGAAATACAAGGTTATATTAACATTTAAAAAATCAATTTGATCTTTCATATTAACAAACTAAAATGATAATTTTAATAAATGTAGATAAGAATTTGACAAAATTTAACAATATTTGTGATAAACTAGGATCAGAGGTATTGACTGTCCATATGTAAAATAAGTTAACCTTGACCTATACTTCAGACTTATATAAAAATCAACTCAAATTTGGTAAGTTGGACATGATAAAAACTAAAGCTTTTACCCTTCTTGAGATACTGTTAAGAAAATGAAAAAGTAAGCCACAAAATGAGAGAACATGTTTCTAAAACACATATTTAAAAAGGACTGTAATCTAGGCTTAATAAAGAACTCTTACAAATCAGTAATAATAGTTTTTTATTATTATGAAATAATAATAAAAATCTGTAATAATAAGACAAACAACCCAATACAAAATGGACAAGAGATTTAAACAGTCATTTCACTAAAAAGATATATAATGGCAAATGCACATCTGATAAGTTTCTCAACATCATTAGTTATTATAGAAAGGTAATGGAATGTCAATACATACCTATTAGAAATGGCTAAAATCAGCAAGAATGAGCATACACAGTATTGGTGAGAATGTGAAGCAAATAGAACTCTCATACACAGCTGATGTGAATGTAAGATAATATAACCCCCATAGAAAATCTGCACTTTTTAAAAAAGTTAAGCATACACCTTCCATACAACCCACTCCGAGATATTTACACAAGAGATACGAAATCATTTGTCTTGGCCTAGACTTATATACCAATGTTAACAGAAACGTTATAGATAATGGACAAATGGTAAAAACAAACCCCTACTCAAATGCACATCAACAGGAAAATAAACAGTTGTGCTACATCTATATAATAGAAATAGAATATTACTCAGAAATAAAAGTAAATTAATTCTATATACATGCTAAACAAAGTTGAATCTCAAAATGATTATGTTGAGTATAAGAAACCAGGAATATAACACATGGTATACAATCCCATTTATGTAGCATTCTAGAAAATGGAAATTGTATTTGTCCATAGTGAGAGAAAGCATATCAGTGGTTTCCATGGACAAGGATAGAAAGGGTTGAGAAGGTTGAGAAGTGAGGATTGGGGGTGGAAGAGAAAATGTTTATTAGTGATGGATATGTTTATTATCTTGATTGCTTTGATGATTTCATGGGTGTATACATATGGCAAAACATATCAAATCATAAAACATCCAGTTTATTATACTTTACATATACTCTGATAAAGCTGTAAATACAAAATAAAAAGACTTCTTCGGATCAAAGATTGACTGGGAGGTTGCAGCATCGAGTTTGGAAAACAAGAAAGAACCAGGAATTAAGAACCTGGACCCTAAACGCATAGGAAAGTTCATGTATATGAGCAATTTGATTATGATGCATGATGTGAGACACATCCGACTGAACTTCCAGCACCACGAGACCCCCAGGTTCATAACCATCATGAATGAATTCTACCTGCTGCTTTTTCTTTTTTCTGCACCCTGGCTGAGGCATCCCATTAGCATACCACTATGATATCCCAAGACCCTGGTTCCCAGTGAGCTGGAAGATTGGAGGTTCTACAGCATTTACTTCTCTCGTGGCAGCTGTGAATCTGCTTCCCATTGTGAACCACACTAAGGGGTCGTCTGTGAATATATACGATGCATTCTCACTCTGACAAAAGAAAAAAGAAAGTAAATGAATCTCTAGGCATTCATTTCATAGATTCTAATAATTAAAAAGCATTCACTTCATAGGTTCTTATAATTAAAGCTTCCTCTCTTAGTCTCTCTGGCTTCTTCTTTCTGGGTATAGAAATTTGCAACACATCTACCTGGGTCTCTAGTTGTCTAGGAACACAGCAGAACTACCCAATTCTGACTCCTTCTTTGCTTATATAACATGTATTTCCATTTGCAAGATTTGTTCCCTCAGTTCCCTGCGATGAGCTACTCTAGTAGACATTTGATCTTAGAGGATGTTGGAGTAGATTAAGCATTTTTATTTTCCAGTGTCTTTTCTAACATCTGTTCCTGGAAGCAAACAGTGCTGGATGGTATTTTGTTCTATGCTGGTCCAACTCTCCCTCTAGTGGCAGTTTCTTTAATTCTCCCACAGTTATCCGGGTTGTCTAAGCTTGAGAGCAGGGCTCAAAATTTTGACTGCAATTCATAATAAGAAATCTATTTTATATCTCAACCCTGTTTGAACATATATATATAAAGGAAAGAAAAATTTCACCAAACAGTATTTAGAGCACCCTTGTATAATTATGTAATATTTTTTCTATTCTAGCTTAGTCTCCTTTCATTTAGGAAAATTATGCGGGATCTTACTAACTAAATTGATTCAATCAACCAATAAGTGGCAACCCATGCTTCAAAAAACAATGCTTATTACTAATATTAATATTGGATTAACCTTGTGATCGACTAATAGGTATTTCTCACAGACAGACACACACAGACATACACACAAACCCCTTCTGTGATTAAATATCTGATGAGCTGTAACATAACACATATGCATGCAAAGACTTGAAAAAGTTCTGCATTAAAGAAACCTATTTAACTTTGCGTAACTCACTGTTTCCTGAATTTAACCATGAAGGAGTATTTCTAAAACACACCCACAAGCAACAAAACTAAACAATTGTATGAGCAGCTCATGAAATGAGTATTTTAAGGAATGGAGTTTACTTTAGATATGAAAAGTATATCAACATATAAATCCAAATTCAAAAAAGGCACATAAATTGTAGCAGAGACCTATGCAGTTGGTGGGCAATGATATACCAGAGGTGGGTTTTAGAAGCTATTTAGGAAGAATAGACAAAAGCAGTTTGAGGGTGAAATATTTGGAATTTGGAAGGGAAGAATTCTGTTAAAACTAAAAGGGGTGAATCATCTGTTTTATTCAGAGATGTTGTAGAATTTGGCCCCTAGTTCATTTAACTCTCTTCTTCTGAAGTTTCTCATACCTTCTATTCCTTTCACGTGGCTTTGTCTCCAGCAGGACAGATGTCTGTGATACAGGGGAATGGAAGCCCCTGGGGGCCTGGTGGGGATTTGCTGATTCAACTTCAGAAACGGTTTTGTCTCCTTGGCTGATTGACTGGCCAAAGTCCAAATTATATGTTAAACACATAGTTCCATAAACAGAGAAGAATTGGACAAAAAACAGGGAAAAGTGCGCACAGACGGAAAACTCCTGGAAGTCTGTGCAAGGTCAGAGCACAAGGCTACTTGGAGCAACATGTCCATTCAAGGAAGGATATATGGATCAGATAATAAGCCATGGTCAGAGAGAGAGGCAGAAACCAAGCACTGTCTTGTTCTCTGTAGTAAACTTCTGTCAGTATGCCTGCTTGCCCTCGTGGCTAAAACCTGGACTTCATGCACAGGTTCTACTTAAGAGGTGGGTATAGTTCCCATAATAGTACAGTGTGACCCTAATCTCTGAACTAGTCATAGATGAACCAATCATATGTTTTGTTGAAACTGCATTTGTTCACAGAGATTACAGTTAAGGCTTTGAATCCCTAGAGTGAAAAGTTTGGTAGAACTATAACATGTGGTCATGTTTGATCACTCTTCTTGTATCCCAAAAATGAGTGAACTGGTTGGCTGAAAGAGAAGTGTGAACCAGACCCAGAGAGAGAGATGGTAAGAAAAGAAAAAAAAAAGAAGAGAGTAATCTCATTTCCTGACTTTGTTCTTTCTTTATCTAATCCTTCACAAAACTCAGCCATATGTCCTAATCTTGGGTGTTTTTGATATGAACTGTTCTTCAAGAAAAAGAGAGAAAAAATCTCCTTTTTCTTGAGGGCGTTATAATGCATGTCTGTTTTTTCATACCCAAAAAATCCTTAACTAAGCCGGTCTTAAAGAAGCCTGCTTCTATCTTAGGCTGTATAAAAGACAAAGCAAGTTGTCAGTATCACAGTGGCAGGACTCCAGAAGCAGAATTTATGGGAAATTCAGACACTGGATATAAAGAGTTAGAATGCCAAAAAGTTAATAAAATGCAACTTGGAAATCTTTTTGATCTCACACCTCCACTTGAGCTTTGGCTGTTTCTTGTACAAATTGGAGGCATCAGGGGCTCAAATGCAAATGACACAACTCCCACTTTTTCCCCAAGAATAGTAGATGAAGATGTAGACAGAGAGAAAATGGATTAAAAAAAAATTAGAAGGGAGTGGGCATTTTTGTCAACTGCATCTAGAGAAGTAGCACTCTAGACTGGCTGGAAGCATTAAGTATGGAGAATTCAATCAGACAGAGTAGATACAGGGGGAGTTAGAGAGAAAGAATGCATGGCTACTTATACTTTGGATTTAGAAAAAAAAGTTCTTGGGAATTCACAAGAAGAAAAGTATAAAAAGTTCAGTTCATAAGCTTGTCTTGAATAACCACTATGAATTTAGGAATATATCCTTGAGATCTGTATTTCAGGAACTTACATATGGCTTTAGGTGTAACAGATACTGTCAATTGACATAGCCACAGCCATTCTCTTCTACTTTTGATAACAAAGACCCTATTTGTGTGGGAGGCAGTATTTTTAGTCTTAGGAGATTAATTTTGATTTATCTAAGCAAACCATGGCAATCCCATTTCCTTTTCTGGTGGTTGATTTAAGAGTAGAACTGGGAACTGGGAGTCAACTTTGGCCAATGAGTTGTAAAGTTCTGTCTTCTGGGGCTATGTGAGGAAAAAAAAATCACCCTAATAAGAAAGTGTAGGGAAAGGAAGACTTCTTTTTTTTAACCTCATTTTCCTTTCTTTACTGCAGTGAAAATTGACATGTCAGAATATGATTCTTAGCATGCTTTGGCTGTTTTATGTTGATGAGAGAGAGCCTAAGAGAACCTAGAGATCTGACATCCATGAGTTTCTGATGAACTCTAGATAAGCCCATCCCCAGAGTCCTTAAGTGAATCAATAAATCTCTCTATATATTTTAAGCTTCTTTTGGATGTTTTATAGCCAAAAACATCATAAGTGATATAATTGGTGAGGGGACGCAAAAGCAAATCCAGTGGAGGGAAAGAAACCCCCAGTTTGACCAAGATCATATGGTAAGTAAAATAGCAGAAAATTAAAGGATTGAAGGTAAACAGCAATAAAAACAAGAGTCACATTGGAAATTCTAGATTAGACCCAACAATGGTCTAAGCAAAGCAAAGGAACCAAGAAGTATTTGTATTTCAGTTTGTGTGGTGGACATTCTGCTGGTAGGGGTGGCTATGTGTTGTTCTTTAAGGGACATTGGGATCTCTACTTATTTCAAAGGCATGATGCTTTGAATCCAGCGTATAACCCTCTAGAGGTCCCTAAATCCACTTAAGTAAAGAAATAAGTAGTAGGCAGTTTGTGGCATAATCTGGGAGTATCAGATATTTTGCCACCCAGCTGAGTACTCTGGTTCTGTAATGCAGAATGTTATTGCTTTAATGCTCTGCCAAGCACTTTTTGTTTTATGCTCTGTACTATGTTGTTAGAGTTAAGAGTGCCATGTATTGTTTAATTCAACTGAGAAAGTACACACAAAACAGTAAAATCTGTGAGTAAGTAGAGATAACATTCTAAGTTTTAGTTCAGAGCAAAGATCTTGGGGATAGTGGAAAGTAGAAACAAAGCATGAGTAAAGCTAGAATGAGAAAAACCTGGATGAAAGGGAATGGATTGTGGACAACTGCTTCAGTACCTGCTGGTGTTTTCAAATCTTCCTGGGCTGGAAGGGCATTGTGGTTTTTGTCTCTTAAAAAATGAGGGGCAGCCAAGATAGAGAATGGCGAAGTAGTGGAAATTGAACCCTGTTTTTGACTTCCAGGCTGTCATGGTCAGGTTCATGTGTCAACTTGGTCAAGTGGTGGTACCTGTTTGTCTGCTTGAGCAAGTGCTGGCCTGTCTGTCACGATGAGGACATTTCACAGAATTAAATCATGATCATGTCAGCTGCATCCACAGCTGATTCCATTTGTAATCAGCCAAGGGGAGTGTCTTCTGCAATGAGTGATGCTTAATCTAATCACTGGAAGCCTTTTAAGGAGGATTCAGAAGAGACAGGCTCTCTTCCTGCTTCAGCTAGTTCGTCCAGACCCTCCATCGGAATCGTCGGCTTCACAGCCTGCCCTGCGGATTTTGGACTCTGTGTTCCTGTGATCACGTGAAACACTTTTATAAATTTTATATTTGTGAGTGTTCCCTGTTGATTCTGCTTCTCCAGAGAAACCTAACTAATACACAGTCCAAGGCTGTATTTTATGTCCATTGCTCAATTGAAATTGTAGGTGAGGATAAAAATGGTGATCAGTAAGAGAGTTCCAAAAGCAGAACAAGCCTAGGAAAGGCCCCAGGGCTTCCCATAGATCAACACTGCCAATGTCTTCAAAATCCTACCTGCTTGCCTTGATTTAACCCATTGAAGCTAAAAGCCATACCTTTCTACCCATACTCAAGGCTGCAGTTGTCCTGGCAGACAGTGCTGAGAATGATCACTCTGCATAGGTAAGCGCACCTTATTTTCTTGGGAGAATGTTATTAGCTTATTGAGTCACCAATTGTATATTCCAATTTGTTTTACACACAGAATAAATAATAACTCAATGTAATGGATTGAATTCTGCACCCCCGTGGGGACATGTTCTTGGTTTTGGTCTTCATTCTGGTAGATGTGGACCCATTGTAAATAAGAGCTTTTCAAGATATTACTTGAAATAAGTTGTGACCCACCTGAAACAGGTTAGGCTATAATTTGAATAACTAGAGTCCTTTATAAACAGAATTAAAGTCATATGGAGAGAGAGAAGCCACTGAGAACAGCCAGAAGCATCTTTTGTTGATCTTTCTTATGTTCTTATATATGCATTTAATTTTATAAATTTCCCTCAAAGCACTCTTTTCCATGCATCCCACAAACTTTGATTAATTGTGTTTTCATTTTCAATGAATTCAAAATAATTTTAAATTTCTCTCAAAACTTCTTTTTCCTCCTTGTGCTATTTAGAAGTGTGTTTGTTCATTTCCAAATATTTGAGGATTTTTTTGGTAACTTTCTGTTCTTGATTTCTGGTTAAATTCCATTATGGTCTGAAAACATACTTTTCATGATTTCTATTCTTTTAAATTTGTTGTGCTTTATGGCCCAGAATGTAGTCTATCCTGGTGAATATTCCAAGTGAGCTTGAAAAGAATGCATATTCTATTTTTGGATGGGGGATTCCACAAAAGTCGGTCAGATCAATTTGATTTGCAGTGTTGTCAAGTCAATTATATCCTTACTAATTTTCTGCCTGCTAGATCTATAATGTAATGAAAGAAAAGTGTTAAAATCTCCAGCTATAAGAAATGGATCTCTCTATTCCTCATTGGAGCTCTATGGTAGATTTAATTATATATTCCAATTTAGACATTTTCTTAATTCAGATTCCTATGGTTGTGAATCCATTGTAAATGAGATCTGTTGAAACGTTGTTTTAAATTAAGGTGTGGCTCAACTGAATGAGGTTGGGTCTTAATCTGGATTACTGGAGGCCACAAGGCATGGACAGAAGACAGAAGTCAGTGGGAACCCAGAAGAGAAAGGAGAGGACATCACCATGTGACTGAACCCAAAGTTTGACAGCAAGCCAAAATGCTACCAACCCCTGGAGGAAGCAAGCCTTCTAGCCTTCTAAAATAAATTCCTTTTGTTTGAGCAAAACCATTATGTGGTATTTGTTCTAGCAGCCTGGCAAACTAAGACAAGTTCTACCATTTTTTGACATGCTGTTATTAGATGCACACGCCTTAAGGATTGATATGTTTTCTGGAAGAACTGACCCTTTTATCATTATGAATTATCCCTCTTTATTTCTGATGATATTCCTTGTTCCAAAGTCTGCTACTCCAGACTTGAAGTAGCTAGTTCTGCTTTTTTTTTGGGTGCATGGTCCAGGAATCGAACTTGAGTCCAGCTTCCTTTTGATTAATGTTGGTAGAGAATGTTATTCTTCTTCACTTTACTTTTATTTTATCTGAGTATTTATGTTTAAAATGTTTTATTGTATATAACATATTGCTGAATCTTTTTTAAACATCCACTTTGATGATCTCTGCTTTTAACTGGTATATTTATACCATTCACATTTTAAGTAATTGATATGGTTGGAATATTATATGCTATTGTTTTAAATTAGTTTTTATTTGTTGCACTTATTCTTAGTTTCTTTTTAATCCTTCCCTTCTTTTTTGGTCTTCCCTGGTTTTAATTGAATGTTTTATATGATTCTATTTTGTCTCCTTTCTTAGTATATCAGTTAAGCTTCCTTTAAAAATTTTACGGGTTGTCTTAGAGTTTGCAATATACAGGCCCTACATTTGCATAGACATCAGATTAAAGTAATCTGAGACCACCTTTAAATAACACTATATTGTTTCATACGTAATTCATGTAACTTATAACAGAATTAGTCTCCATTACTCCTTCCAATCCCATATGACATTGCTGTCATTTATTTTACTCATCTATGCTATAATTATTCTTTTACACAAGTAGTTACTTATATATATATATAAAGAATAAGTAAAATAAAATAATTAAATTTTTTTTAATATTTTACTTTTAAAAGTACTTTATTTTACTTATTTTTTTGCCTTCTTTGACTCCTTTCCATTCTTTAGGTAGATCTGAGTTTTTGATGGATAATTTTCCTTCTCCCTGAAGAACTTAAACATCTTACAAGACGTGCCTGCTGGTGATGGATTCCTCAGTTTGAGTTCATCTAAGAAAGTCTGTTTGTCCTTCACTTTTCTTTTTTTGTGTGTGTGTCCTTCACTTTTGAAGTATAATTGTGCTAGCTATAAAATTCTTGGTTGAAGTTTTTTGTTTCTTGTTTTTGTGGTCATTCATTAGTTTGAATATTTCACTCCATTCTCTTCTTGCTTGCATGGCTTTTGATGAGAATCCAGTGTAATTCTTATCCTTATTCTTCTAGAGGTGAGGTTTCCCATTATCCATGGCTTCTTTCAAAATTTTTGCTTTGCCTTGGGTTTTTTCAATATGAATATTACAATCCTGCTGTAGATTTTTTAGTATTTATCCTGGTTTGTGTTCCATGAGTTTCCTGAATCTGTGATTTGCTGTCTGTCATTATTGTGAAAAATTTTCAGCCATTATTACTCCAAATGTTTCTTCTGTTTCTTTCTTCTCAGTCTGATATTCCCATTATGAGTATGCTTCACCTTTTGCAATTTTCCCATGGATATTTATGTATATTCAGTTCCATTTTTCTTTTCATTGATTTTTTTTCTCTTTGATTTTCAATTAGGGAAGTTCCTATTGACATGTTTTCACTGACTTTTCCTCATCCACATCCATTCTACTGATGATCCCATCAAAGGCACTCTTCATTTCTGTCATGGTGCTTTTCTTTTTTTTATTTCCAATGTTGCATTTCAAATCCTTTTTAGAGTTTCTAGATATCTGCTTATATCACCCATCAATTTTTGCATATTGTCTACTTTCTCCATTAAAGCCCTTAAAGTATTAATCATAGATTAAATGTATATATATATATTAATCATAGTTACTGAAAACCCCTCGTCTGATAATTCAGAAATCTCTACTACATCTGAGTCTTACTTTGTGTCTTCAGCCTGTATTTTTTGTTGTGCATTATGCATTGAGAAATAGGAACACTGATAAAAGGCTATTTAGTGTAAAATTTTATGTTAATTGGTTTAGGAGTTAAGCTGAGTTTGGTATTTCCTGTAGCCATAGGTGCCAGAAGCTTAAAAAATTTCTAGTGGCCTTATCTTTTGTCTCCCATTTTGCATTTCAGTTTTCTAAGAACTCTTCCTTGACCAAAATCTGTACCTTGAAGCTCTCCAACTATTATCTACTGTTACACAGAATCCTTCTTCATGTAGTAGATTCAGAGGCAGGAAGAGTTCTATAGTCTTATGATTAAATTTCAGTCTTTCAGTGGGCCTGTGTCCCAGTTTTTTTTTTTTTTCTCATTAAACTTTGTTTTAATGGGTCTTAAAATTCTGTGACAGATTTTTGGTCATTGTTTCCATTTAAAAAGCACTGATTTTAAAAACAAATAACTTAAAACTGCCATGCAAAAATAAATGGCCCACAAAACATTCCTTTCCTTCTGAAGATTTTATAACACATTGTTATCATTAGCCAGTCTTTTGCTATTAAATGGCCAATAGAAACAAACAGTTCGGAGATGTTCTCTCACCACTGATTAAGACTGGGGTGGCAGGTATAACAGGTAATATTCATTTAACTTTCTGAGCTTTCTGTGAAGACTTGGTGACCTTACCAGCTCCAGCAGGCTTCTTATCCACTGCTTTGATGACACCCACAGCAATTGTCTCACATCATGAACAGCAAAATGACCTAGAGGAGGATACTCAGAGAAGCTCTTAACATACATGGGCTTGCCAGGAACCATATCGTCAATGGCAGTTATCACCAGATTTCAGGAATTTGGGGCCATCTTGCAACTTCTTGCCAGAATGGTGATCAATCTCCTTCAACTCAGCAAACTTGCACACAATGTGAGCTGTGTGACAATCCAGCACAGGTGCACAGCGAGTACTGATTTGTCTTGGATGGTTCAGGATAATCGCCTGAGCAGTGAAGCCGGTTGCTTCCATCGGTGGGTCATTTTTGCTGTCACCAGCCACATTTCTGTGGTGAACATCTTTTACACACACATTATTAACATTGAAGCCCACACTATCCCCAGAAAGAGCTTTACTCAGAGCTGCATGGTGCAGTTCAACAGACTGGACTTCAGTTGTAAAATTGACTGGAGCAAAGTTGACCACAACGCCCGGTTTGAGAACACCTGTCTCCACTCGGCCCACACGCACAGACCAAGACCACCAATTTTGTAGACATCCTGAAGAGGCAGACATAGAGCTTGTCAGTTGGAGGAATAGGTGGCAAGGTGGCAGGATGCAATCCAGAGCTTCAAGCAACGTGGTTCTGCTGGCATCGCCATATTAGCACTTGGCTCCAGCATATTGTCACCATTCCAACCAGAAATTAGTACAAATGCTACTGTATGAGGGTTATAGCCAATTTCTTAATGTAGATGCTGACCACCTTAACAATTTCCTCATATTTCTTCTGACTGTAAGGTGGTTTTGTGGAATCCATTTTGTTAACACAAACCATTAGTTGTTTCACACCCAGTGTGTAAGCCAGAGGGGCATGCTCTCAGGTCTGCCCATTCTTGGATATACCAACCTCAAATTCACCAACACCAGCAGTGTGCTGGTTTGAAAGGATGTATGTCCCCTAGAAAAGCCATGTTTTAATCTAAATCCGATTTCATAAAGGCAGAATAATCCCTATTCAATACTGTATGTTTGAAACTGTAATCAGATCATCTCCCTGGAGATGTGATTTAATCAAGAGAGGTTGTTAAACTGGATTAGGTGATGACATGTCTCTACCCATTTGGGTGGGTCTTGATTGGTTTACTGGAGTCCTATAAAAGGAAACATTTTGGAGAATGAGAGATTCAGAGAGAGCAGAGAATGCTGCAGCACCATAAAGCAGAGAGTCCATCAGTCAGCGCTTTGGAGATGAAGAAGGAAAAT
>PVIY010003613.1:0-111091 GCA_004026745.1 Myrmecophaga tridactyla
AAAAAATGTGTGCTTATTTGTTTTCATTTGGAAATTAAGTATGGTTTAAGGTGATATATGTATGGGTGCCAAGTTGACAAGGGGTGGACTGTCATGGTTAGGGACACGTGTCAACTTGGCCAAGTTGTGGTACCTGTTTATCTGATTGGGCAAGCACTGGCCTGTCTGTTGCAATGAGGACATTTCATAGGATTAGGTCATGATCACGTCAGCTGCATCCACAGCTGATTCCATTTGTAATTAGCCAAAGGAGAGTGTCTTCTGCAATTAGTGATGCTAAATCTAATCATGGGAAGCCTTTTAAGGAGGGCTCAGAGGAGACAGGTTCCATTCCTGCTTTGGCTGGTGAGCCTCTCCTGTGGAGTTCATCCAGGCCATCCATCAGAGTCGTTGGCTTCACAGCCTGCCCTGTGGATTTTGGAATCTGCGTTCCTGCAGTCACGTGAGACACTTTTATAAATTTTATATTTGCAAGTGTTCCCTGTTGATTCTGTTTCTCTTGAGAACCCTAACTAATACAATTACTCATAAGGCTACTGTTTTAAAATGAAAGGATCATCTATCATTTAAAAATGAAGGAATATGTATATATATATATATATGTATGATGTGAATTTCAATCATTTGTATAATTTCATTTTATCTCCAATTTGGGCTAAAATAACAGGTCTGTGATAAATCTGATATGAAAAGTAACTCAGTTCTAAATGTGGGGATCCTGAATATACTAAATATCCTGAGAAATTTTAAGACACAGTAGGAGTAAAAAATAGTGAAATAGGTGGTACTGTATCTGAGGCAGGCCAGGATCAAAATTTGTAGATGTGTGATTACTACTGGTCCCATAGAAGACTATTGTGAAAATCATTAGCATATTTTATCTATGAGCATCATTTCTTTAAAAAAGAAGAAGATCTGTACTTTAATCTGGAACTTTATTCGCAGGAACAGTGGTACAAAAGGAATCTTGTGAACATATAATTCTTTATAAGCAACTTGCTTTGATCATTTCGTAGAATTTCCATTTTTATATCTTAGAGTTATTGATATATTCATTTATTTTGAAAGCATTATTTAAAATATTATTTTGCAATCATTTAAAGTTATGGGATAATTGAAACACATTTATTATTAGCTTCAGGACCAACTAGAAAGTGCTTGATGAATAATATGTTTATTTTAATTCCATCCCTAATTTGTATGGGTTTATTTTCAGGCCCAAAGATTTTGTTTGAAGTGTTGATTTTATTGAAAATTTGGAAAATAAACATTACTACACACATATAAAATTATAGAATGGAAGTCAGCTATAGTTACATCTTAAAATGTCTTTTTCTATATATTTTCCAAGAAGATATCAGATTTAGTAACTGAACCCTTATCCTTTAAATGAGAAGTTTACTTAATGTAGTTCTAAACAGATTAAGGCGTTTAGTGTCTGAAATATGCTGTAGTGACTGGATTTTAGAGTTTATTGGGACCTTAAAATCCATTCTTCACATTTTCTAACTTCCGGTGGAGTTTCTTTCCTGTTCCCTTGGGCTAAAAATGGTTTCAAGTCATAAGTAAGATTTTTACTTAAGTGCCCTGTTGAGACATTTTATTTCTAACTTCAAAGATATAGTATCTATTGGTTGTCAATTGAACATGATTAAACTAAAGTTTTTGGATTGAAAAATTAGAGCTTTTTTTTAATTTTAACATTTGTTCCCCTTATTATTTATTTTTATTCCATATGTTCTACTCATCTGTTGGCAAGGTAGATAAAAGGAGCATCAGACAAAAGGTTTTCACAATCACACAGATGCTTATACAATCATCTTCAAGAAACATGGCTACTGGAACACAGCTCCACATTTTCAGACAGTTCCCTCTAGCCTCTCCACTACATCTTGAATAACATGAAAAATCAGAGCTGTTTGATCACCCAAGATGGAAAATCTTGCTCTTTCTTTCTTGCATTTTATACCTTTGTTTTCTGCTTCACAACTGACATTAACTGTGTATATGTCATATGATTTCCTTGTAGATATAAATCTCCTTGAGGCCAAGGATCTTACTATTTTGTTTCCTCCATAGGGCCCATAGTTCCTTACACATAATAGGAGTTTGACAACTATTAATAAATAAATGATTGAATAAAATGATAAAACTGCCATTGTGATAAAATGAAGTTATTTAAGTGGTAGCCCTACACTTTTACCATGCTAAAAGTTTTTGGATTATATGGAATATCCCGTTTGAGCAAAATTATTTTCTGCATACAATCTAAATATAGTACAGAATGATATAGTAAATAGTAGGCTAGATTTTGAGAAGATTATTTATCTAGGGATCTCAAAATCTTTAGATATTTGATAGTTCTTTCACCATCTGTGTATGAGAAGATCAATGAGCAGGAATTTATCTGTTTCAAAGCAGATGAAACGTGTATGTGATATAATGCCACCTCCCCTTTTGCCTCTCCAAAGCATTTAAAGGCAATTTTGGCCATGTTTTGATAATGCCAGCTAGTGTTGTAGAAGTGAGGAAATCAGGTACTATATTCGGGGTAGAGCTGGGGAATGAGAGCACTTGGGCCCCTTGGGAATCTGAGTAGAGGCAGAGGTAGATAATTTGGACAGTGAGTGGAATTTAGTGATGGGGCACTGAGGACACTATGGAGTTGAGTCTTCTGTCATGTGGATATTGATCCTAGAATAATAAGAATAAAAAAATAAGAATTAGAAAAATGCTATTTAACCAGTGGATTAGGTAACAACACCCAATTTATGTCTAAACCTTTTTGGCAAGTATCTCCTATTTCTTGGTGTGTCACATATTTTAGCAGCTTGTCTTCTACCCTGGCTGGGCAAATAGTGGTAAAAAAAAAAGACCAGTTATGATCCATTCTTAATTTCTATTGTCGAGTTTTCATTTGTGACCTCATAGTCATATGTTTTGGATCCTGGATGCCCCAGTCAAATTAAATCGCTTGTTCTGTGTTCCCACAGTATCAATCTTTATTTAGCATTGTAGTCATTCTCCCTTGTATTAAAGTTAGTTGGTCATGTGTCCAGATTGGTATTTTTCAAACTTTTGTTCATGGAACCTATATGGTCTGATACCCAATATGAATACTGATGTGTGGGTCCACAAGAGCAGTAGCTGTTTTTTCTTGAGAGTAGAGTAGAAAAGTACCTATCTACCCTTTCCCCCTTTTTATCTTTTTTATGTCTGGTTAAAATAGCCCATTGCAATTATTTTGTTTGTTACTGTGAAGAAGAGATAAAACATGTGAATGGGGAAATTTTTCCTTTTTTTAATGACTTCTTGAGAGAGCAGATTAATTATTTTTGGCCACTGGGAACTGGAGGAATATAGTTTAAAAGCCTCTTGCAAAACAATCTCTTATGTAATTCTGTTCATTTGAAGTTTCATAATTGCTAAATAAAAAAGAGGGTCCAACCAATTTGAGACACAGTAGTCTATTCAAGTTCAGAAAAAGCATTAGAAAAGAGATGGACCTTAGGCTCCTTTACTCCATGGGCAAGAAGATTTCTAACAATTCAGATATGGAAGATTGAGGCTTAGAAGGCTGAATAATCAGGGTAAGAGTCTGGAAGACCCAGAATGGGAGAAGTTAGAAGAGTTTTTCTCTCCAAGGAAGAAAGAACAATAAGTTGTAATGGAATTTATTAAAAAGCTGGCCAAAGACATAGACCCCCTGGTCTGGGGAAAAATTTAGGGTTATTAGATTAAAGATGGGGATTATGCTTTCTTTATTACTATAGCACCTAGAGCAAGGATAGGGAATTAAATTCTCTCTTATTTTTTTTTAAGTTTAAAAAACATAAGTAATACGTGAATACTTTCTCATTGTAAAAATTTATAAATAATAAGTGACAGAGTAAAAAAAAAAAGATGAAATTCTTCCTTCACATACTCCATGACCCCAAATCCATTCCCCCTCTCTAGGAGTAACCATTATTAGAGATTTGACAAGAATTCTTTCTGGTCATAGTAATTGTTTCATGGAGGGGCCAAAACCCAGTTTGATCCAGTCAGAATGAATCTGGAGATTTGGGGGACCACAAATCTCTTCTGTTATTGATTTCTAATTTTATTCCATTATGGCTGAAGAACATACTTTGTATGATTTTAGTCCTTTTAAACTTATCACAGCTTGTTTTATGCCCTAATATATGGTCTATCCTAGAGAATGTTCCATCTATACATGAAAAGAATATGTATTCTGCTGTTTTTGGGTAGAGTATTCTATAGATGTCTGTTAGGTCTAGTTGGTTTATGTATTGTTCAGATTTTTTATTTCATTACTCATCTTCTGGCTATTGATTATTGAAAGTGAGGTATTGAAATCTCCAACTATTACTATTGAATGGTCTAAGTCTATCATCAGTTCTCTCTGTTTTTGTTTCATATATTTTTTGGCTCTGCCTTTAGGTACGTATGTGTTTATAATTGTGATATCTTCTTGATAGACTGTCCCTTTTATTTTTATAAAATGTCCTTCTTTGTCATTAGTAAAATTTTTTTTGTATTAGGGTCTATTTTGTCTGATATTAGTACAGCCGTTCCAGAGCTCTTTAATTACTGTTTGCATGATATATCTTCTTCCATTATTTTACTTCAGCCCAACTGTGTCTAAGAATCTAAAGTGTGTCTCTTGTGGATAGCATATAGTTGGATCATGATTTTTAAAAATCCATTCTACCAATATCTGCCTTTTAATTGCAATGCTTAATCTGCTTATATTTAATATAATTGCTGAAAGGTAGGAGTTATGCTGTTTGGCTATTTGTTTTCTATATTCTTAGGTCTTTTTTATTCCTCTATTCCTTCTTTTGTGCTAAATAGGAATTTTCTAATGCACCATTTTAATTCCCTTATTTTTTTTTCTGTATATTTTTACATTATTAAGTGGTTTCCCTATGGGCTGTAATTAGCACTTTAATTCATAACAATCTAGTTTGGATTAGTTTCAACTTAATTTCAAGATTATTCAAAAACTTTTCTTTTGTATAGCTCTGACTCCCCCTGCCTTATGCTGGTATCATTACAAATTACATTTTTATACACTGTTCTCCCATCAAAATAGATTTATAATTATTGTTTTATACAGTTGTCTTTTAAACCAGATAGGAGAAATAGAAATTACAAGCAAAAATACATTTACATTGTCTTTTGTTTTATCTTTGTAGTTACCTTTACTTCTGCTTTTTTCATTAATATAGGTTCAAATTACTATCTAGTATCCTTTCATTACAACCTGAAGGAGTCTCTTTAGAATTTCTTGGAGGGCAAGTTTGTCAGTGCTGAATTCTCTTAATTTCTCTTTATCTGGAAATATTTTAGTTTATCCTTCATTTTTGAAGGGTAGTTTGCTTGATAAAGATTTCTTGGTTGGCAGGGTTTTTCTCCCAGTAGTTTGACTGTACCATCCCACTGCCATGTGGCCTTCAGTGTTACGATGAAAAAATCAGCTGTTTATCTTACTTGGGAATTCCTTATATATGATGAGTTGTTTCTCCCTTGCTGCTTTCAACATTATTACCTTGTCCTTGTCTTTTCACAGTTAGATTATGATGTGTCTAGATATACCTCTCTTTGTATTTATGCTACTTGGGGTTTGTTGAGTATCTTGGATTTGTAGATTACTGTTTTTATTAAATTTGCAAGTTTCTGACCATTATTTCTTCTTCTTTTTTTTTTTGTTAGAAAAGTTGGTTTACAGAAATATCATGTGTAAAATACATAAAATGCAGAATACCCATATGCCACCCTATTATTAATACCAGCATTAGTGTGATACAATTCTTATTAGTCATGAAAAAACATTTTTATAATTGTACTATTAGCTGTAGTCTGTCATTTATAGTGGGGTTGATTGTATTGTACAATCTTATGTATTAAAAATAAAATTTTAATTTTATTTTAGTAACATATATACAACCTAAAATTTCCCAATTTTACCACATCACATATATAATTCAGTGCTGTTAATTAAATTCATAGTGTTGTACTACCATCACCACTGTCCATTACCAGAACTTTACAATCAACCCAAATAGAAACTCTGTACAATTGAAACATTAAATCCCATTCCTTACCCCCGTCCAAGCTTCTGGTAATCTATATTCTAAATTCTGACTCCATGAGTTTGCTTATCCTAATTATTTTGTATTAGTGAGATATAATATTTATCCTTTTGTGTATGGCTTAATTCCCTCAACATGATATCTTCAAGGTTGATTCATGTTGTTGTGTGAATCAGAACTTCATTCCTTTTAAATATTGAATGCTATTCAGTTGTATGTATACCACATTTTGTTTATCCATTCATCATTTGTTGGACACATGGGCTGCTTCCATTTATTGGCAGTTCTGAATAATGCTACTATGAACATCTGTGTAAAAATATCTGTTCAGGTCCCTGCTTTCACTTCTTTTGTGGGTATACCAAGTAGTGGGATTGCTGGGTCATGTGGTTATTCTGTGCTTAGCTTTCTGAGGAACTGCCAGTCTGTCTTGCATAGTGGCCACACCATTTTACATTGCCACTAGCGATGAATGAGTATTCTTATTTTCTGCATCTTTTCCAACACTTGTAAGTTTCCATTTTTTTTAAAGTAGTAGCCATTCTAGTGGGTGTGAATTGATACTTCATTGTGATTTTGATTTGCATTTCCATAATATCTAATGATGTCAAGCATCTCTTCATGTGCTTATTGGCCATTTGTACATCTTATTTGGAGTCCTTTGCCTATTTTTAAATTGGGTTGTTTGTCTCTTTATTGTTGAGTTGCAGAATTTCTTTATATATTCTGGTTATTAAACCCTTGTCAGATGTGTGGTTTCCAAATATTTTCTCTCGTTGAGTAGGTTGTCTTTTGACTTTCATGATAAAGTTCTTTGATGCACAAAGTTTTTAATTTTGAGCAGGTCCCATTTATCTATTTTTTCTTTTATTGCTTGTGCTTTGAGTATGAAGTCTAAGAAACTATTGTCTAATACCAGGTCCTGAAGTTGCATCTCTATATTTTCTTCTAGGGGTTTGATAGTCCTGTTTCTTATATTTATGCCTTTGATCCATTTTGAGTTAATTTTTGATATATGGTGTGAGATAAGCATCCTCTTTAATTCTTTTACATGTGGATATCCAGTTCTCCCAGAACCATTTGATGAAGAGATTATTCTTTCCCAATTGAGTGGCTTAGCAGCCACTGAGCCACCATTGCACTGCGCTGTTGTTACTTTTTTAAAGCCTCTATGGGCATCTCATTTCTTGGACTTTCCTTTTTAAGTTTTTGATTAGTCTATTGTTGCTTCTAATGTTATTCACTGCCTTAGACAGTTGTGAAGTTTAACAGTTGCCTCTAATTGTTTGTTTGTTTTTAAAAATATGTTTATTGATAAGTCTTCACACACATACATTTCATACATGGTGTACAATCAGTGGCTCGCAATATCATCACATAGTTGTGTATTCATCATTATGATCAGTTTTTAGAACATTTATATAACTCCGGAAAAAGAAAAAAAAATTGAACAAAAACTCATACATACCCTACCCCTGACCCTTCCCTCTCATTGACCACTAGTATTTCCATCTACCCAATTTATTTTCCCCTCTGTCCCCCATTGTTTATTTATTCTTTATATTTTTTTACTCATCTGTGCGTACCCTGGATAAAAGGAGCAACAGACACGTAGTTTTCACAATCCCATAGTCACATTGTAAAAGTTATATCTTTATACAATCATCTTCAAGAATCAAGGCTACTGGAACATAGCGCAACAGTTTCAGTTACTTTCCTCCAGCCACTCCAATACACCATAAACTAAAAAGGGATGTCTATATAATGTATAAGAATAACCTCTAGGATACTCTCTTGACTCTGTTTGAAATCTCTCAGCCACTGAAACTTTATTTTGTCTCATTTCTCTCTTCCCCCATTTGGTCAGGAAGCCTTTCTCAATATCTTGATGCTGGGTCCCAGCTCATCCTGGGATTTCTGTCCCATGTTGCCCTGGGAGTCATGTCCTATGTAGTTTCACCTGCTGATTTGGCTTAGAGAGAGAGAGAAAGACCACATCTGAGCAACAAACGAGGTTCTCTGAGGGTGATTCTTAGGCCTAATTTTTTTTCTTCATATACGTTCACTCCATCACAATATCACAAAAGCCTTAAAACATTTCAATAACAGTACAGATTAAATACAAAGTTAGAACAGTACAAAAACTCATCAAAGTCTGTTACATGAATGGTGTAAGGTAAAATTCTCCTCTGACTCTGGACCTGTAAAACTCAGAACAAGTTATCTGTGGCCAATATACGAAGAAGGGACAGTCATAGGATACATGTTTCCAGTGCCATAGGGAGAAATTAAAGGGAAAACAAGCATCACCGTACCGAAGCAGTTCCGAAAACCTACAGGGTAAACTCCATTAGATTTCAAAGTCTGACAATCGTCAGACAGAAAAAACAAAAAACAAAGTCTGAGAGTCATTTATCTTTGGGACTTTAGAAAGCAGCAGTCCCACCCTTTCCCAGGGTCTTTGCAGCGGCCTTGTTCTCTCCAAATGCTGGCATAGTGTTTGCAACCTTGGGGGACATTGAGGAGATTACCTTTTTCTCAGCTCTGCCCTCTCCAAGCATTGGGGCCCCACCTGGACTCTCTGTTAACTCTGGGGTGCATTCTCAACCTCTCCAGAACAATGAGGTGGCAGCCAGGCTCACCCTAATCCCCAGTTTATGCACTCTACCCGTTCTAAGGCCTGAGGTGGCATGACCCTTCCTGAACAACGAAGCGGAAGGCCTACCCTCTGCTTCTGGGGCAAACTCACCCTCTCTGTGTGTATGTCCATTCTCCTGGCCTGAGGTTTCTTAGCTCCAGACTTTAAATCTAGATAACTCCATCTCCAATCCTGGCTTTTTTTGAAATGTCCTACTGCTTCTGTGTTTGCTTAAATCCTCATGTGAGGCCTTATTCACTGGGGGTCTCACTTTCTAGAAGCCAAGAATTTTCCAGAACAGTAATTTCTGTTTTCTTTGTACCCAAGAGTTCAGTTCTCAACTAGTCTCTTTCCTCTTGCATTTTACTATAACCTTCAAGGAGCATATTCCACATTTAGTTTAGAAATTTCTGTTCCTAAATATCCAAGTTCATCACTCTCAAATTCTGCCTTCCATCTTCAAAGAATGCCTTCCTTCCAGTTTCCAACGATGCAGTTATCATTTCTGTCTAAAGCCTCATCAGAAGTATCCTTAGAGTTCACATTTCTACCAGCAGTCTCTTCAAATCTCTTCAAATTGTAGGCCTTCTCTGTTAAGCTCCCCACAACTCTTCCAGAATCTTCTCCTTATCCATTTAAAAAGCTGTTCCAACATGTTTAGTGTTTACAAACCACAGCAGCACCCCATTTTTCTGGTGTCAAATCTGTGTTAGTTTGCTAGCTGCCAGAATGTGATATACCAGAACTGAAATGGCTTTTAAAAGGGGGAATTTAAGGAGTTACAAGTTTATAGTTCTATGGAAATGTCCAAACTAAAGCATCCAGGGAAAGATACCTTAATTCAGGGAAGACTGATGGGTCTGCAACACCTCTGTCAGCTGGGTAGTCACATGGCTGGCATCTACTTGCCCCTTGCTCCTGAGTTCCATTGCTTTCAGCCTCTGTCCCTGTTAGGGTTCCTCACTTTGCTCCTCCAGGGATAGCTTCATCTCTTGGCTTCCCTTGGCTCTCTCCAGGTTCTGGCTTGCTTAACATTTTATTCTTAGGCCTAGTTTTAAGTAGGCTTAGCCTGTCCTTTGCAGGAATAAGTTTCATAGGGGCAAACCCCAAGACTGAGGGCTTGTCCTATTGATTTGATTGTCACCCATACTTGTGAGAATATCAGAAATTCTCCAGATAGGGAAGTTGAATCTTTCCTCCTTTTTCCCCAGTCCCCTAAGGGGACCTTGCAAATACTTATATATTCATTGCCCAAATTACTCTAGGATGTATTGGGGCATCACACTAACCTGGACAAACCAACAAGCGCTCACACCCTATTCAAGATTCCATGTACTTACGGTGTTCAACTAAACTGACCATACAAGTTAAATTAGGAAATGCACTACCCAAGATACAAATTTTGCACCAAATAAACATCTTTCCCTTTGGTTTCACAAAGAAGTTGAAGTTTTAAAATATGGACCATGTCATCCTTTACTCTGTATTCTGATTTACCTTAGTCCTATCCAGATTATCTTCATTTATATCTCTAGTTAAAGTCTGATCTCTTTTTCAACTTTTTAAACATATCCTGTATAGGGTAATGCTGACTTTCATAGCTTCAGAGTCCTAACTCTGAGTCTCAGGTGTCACATAAATACCCGAAGTTTCTGTGAATAACCAGATGATAAACAAATAGCTCAGTATCTCAGAATTTAGAAATAACAGTTACAACTCCTAAATATATGTGACTGCTGTAAGAGCTTATAATCTAGGACCCAACCTTATAACCCATGTTCTTGACTTCAGTTCACTGATTTTTTTTTAAGATTTCCTATTTGGCGAGAGTGCGTTTATTGGTTTTCTTTCTCTAGGGAAAAATGAAATTATCTAAAATTGAGCATGTTGATGGACTGTGGACTTTTGGCACTATACATGATGCCTGGTGGCTGAAGGAAGCACTGACTGAGAAGCAGATTGGCAAATGATGGTGTATACTTATGAATACAGGTTGTGCTGCTACCAAAAAGAACAAAGTCGTGAGGCAAGCAACGATGTAAATGAACGTGTGCGATATTTGGTGAGAAAAAATTAGCCAGAAACAACAATGGCATGTTCTCCTTTAGAAAATGCTCATAAGAAAACAGGGGCCTAGATTGTAAACTTTTTTTTTTCCTCATGCAAAAACATGTTTTAATTTGTACATTTAGTCACTATCATTGTACACTCTAGGCATTCCTAGATTATACCAATTTTTATATTATAGTTAGTCCATATGGTAGAGGCATAATATTTTCTTTTTGTTCTTGACATTTCATTCACATATAGTTCTTAAGGTTCACACACCTAGTTGCGTGCCTCACAACTTCATTCCTTCTTGTGGCCACTCAATAGTCCATTGTAGGTTTACACCATAGTTCCCCTATTCCTTCCTCAGTCATTCTACCCTTAGGCCACCTCCATCCATCTTGTGAACACTGCTTCCATAAACACCAGTGTGCAAATATCCATTCATGTCCCCACCCTCAGTTCCTCCTGGTATATACTGAGCAATAGGTTTCAGGATCATATGGCAACCCCACTCTTAGCCTCCTGTGGAACCACCACACTGTCCTCCAAGGGGCTGCACCTCTTAGCTTCCCTGCTGACAGTGAATTAGGTACATCTCTTTCTCCACATTTTCTCTAGCACTTTTTTCTCTCTGTTCATTTTGAAACAGTTTTATTTTCACATCATACAATCCAACCTAAGTGTATAGACATGCCTTTGCCACCATGTTTTTCACCATAATGTATATGAAGACATTTCCTTTTCTTCCACAAAGAACCTATAACTCTCTCCCATGTCCTCTACTTGTTGACATTTAGTTCTGGCATAATGCCTTTGTTACATTCAGTGGAAGCATATTACAGTGTTACTGTTGACTATAGACCCTAGTTTGCATTGACTGTACTTTTTTCCTGTATACCATCTATTTTCAGTACTCTGCAATTTTAACATTCATTTATTCTCCCTCTTGCAAAAACGTTTCTTTATTTGTACATTTAATCACCATCATTGTCCACTCTAGGCATTCCTAAATTATACTCAGTCCTTATCCTCTGTCTTTCCTTTTGGTTTCATAGGTGCCCCCAGCCCTTCTCCCTCAATCATACGCACATTCAGCTTCATTCAGTTTACTTATATTTTTGTACTACAATCAAGTAGTACTGTGCTATCCATTTCTGAATTTTTGCAATGAGTCCTGTATTCCTTCAGCACAATCTGTATTCCTTAAGCACCAATTGCCCAATTTCTACCCTATTTCTGTCTCCTGATAACCTGTGTTCTTAACTGAAATTCTCCAAGTTCACTCATTAATGTTAGTTCATATCAGTGACACCATACAATATTTGTCCTTTTTTTTCTGGCTAATTTCACTTAGCATAATGTCCTTAGGGTTTACCCATGTTGTTACATACTTCATGACTTTATTGTTTCTTATAGGTGTGCAATATTCCACCATTTGTATATACCACAGCTTACTTAACCACTCATCAGACATTTGGGCTGTTTCCAACCTTGGCAATCGTAAATAATGCTGTTATAAACTTTGGTGTGCAAATGTCCATGTGTGTCCTTGCCCACAGGTCCTCTGAATATATACTTAATAATGGGATTGCTGAATCATATGACAGTTCTATACTTCACTTCCTGAGGAACTGCCTAACTGCCTTCCAGAGCGGTTGTACCATTTTATATTCCCACCAACAGTGGATAATATACTTCTTTCTCCATATCCTCTCCAGCACTTGTCATTTTCTGTTTTTTATATCGTGGCCATTCTAGTGGGTGTCAAATGATATCTTGTGGTTTTGATTTGCATTTCTCTAACAACCAGTGAAGTTGAGCATCTTTTCATGTGCCTTTTCACCATTTGTATTTCCTTTTCTGAGAAGTGTCTGTTCATGTCTTTTGCCCATTTTTTAAATTGGATTGTTTGTCTTTTTGTTGTTAAGTTGAAGAATCTCTTTATATATCCTGGATACTAAACCCTTATCTGATATGTGGTTTCCGAATATTGTCTCTCATTGCATAGGCTGCCTTTTAACTCTCTTGACAAAATTCTTTGATGCACGAAAGTGTTTATTTGCATCTTCTCTCTATTTTACATTTTTGTCAACCTGACTAGGGGTTAATTTTATTGATTTTCTTAAAGAACCAACTTCTGGTTCTGTTGATTTTCTCACATTTTTTTCATGTTCTCAATTTCATTTATTTCTGCTCACTGTTATTTCTGTCCTTTTATTTGCTTTGGGTTAGTTTGCTGTTCTTTCTTTAGTTCTTCCAAGTGAACAGTTAATTCCTCTATTTTTGCTCTTCTTTTTTAATATGGCATTTAAGGCAATAAACTTCCTTCTTAACACCACCTTTGCTGCATCCCATAAATTTTGATATGCTGTGTTTTCATTTTCATTTACCTTGAGATATTTACTGATTTCTCTTGTAATTTCTTCCTTGACCCACTGATTGTTTAAGAGTGTGTTGTTTAGCCTTCATATATTTGTGGGCCATATCTTAATTTTTCCTAGTATGACTCACACTTTTTTGCTGGTGCCTAGGCATCTGATTTCCTTGATTAGTTTATTCTGGAGGTCATTTCACTCTTTCACGTAGGGTTTTCTTGTGAACTGACTTTGTTCTCTATCTGTTCTTTGGCTTTCAGTTAAATTTATTGTAGACCTGTAGCATAGCTTCTGTTTAACTGATCACAATTATTCAGCTCTTGTTTTTCTGGTTCTTGCCCTGCCTATATGGAACCTTTTTGTTGTTGTTGTTGGGGAGGGTCTCCCCAGATATGATCAGCCCCAATCAAATTTTCCTAGACCAGACAGTCCAGGTCTCAGGAGGAGGGTTTAGTCAGTATCAAGTATCCCTGAGGATGAGATCCAGCAGGTTGTCAGACTTTCCTGTGAGGCCTTTTCCTATCCTGTCCAGCAGGTGGCACTGGTCAGCCTGCAGTTCCCCACCATCGTAAAGTAGTGTGGTATCTTTAATTTTTAGGAGAGCCTGTCTCTGTCAGGGGTATGGTTGAGACAGAAACTGAGGTAGAAGGTAAGCTTAAGCTCTTTCTGTTTTTTAGTATCTGGGATCTGAATTCTCTGAATGAAGGCCACCACTTGAGCTGGGTCTGCTCCCCCCTTTTCTTGGGGAAGACATGCCTTTTAGGGAATTATCTCCTTCACTTGACTAGTTACTTTGTGTCTTAGACCTATCTTAACTCCACCCTTGCCTGGGTCAGGGCTGATAATTGAAAATACCAGAGGCTTTCTGTAATGAGCTACTTAAAGTAGTTAAAAAAGAAAGAAAGAAAGAAAAGAAATCCCTTTTCAGAGTCAGTTCCCAGCCCCCAAGGTTTGACAGTTAAGACCCCGAGTTGGTACCTGGCTCTATATGCCCCTTTTCTTGGGACATAGCCCTTTTCCAGTATTCTGAGCTGGGCCAACTCCAAAAGCCTCTGTTTTTAAAATTTTTTGTCAGCCCACCTCCTCTCTGCCAGGAGAGACCCCAGGTTACTGTCTTTCTTATTCTGGGTTTAACTGTGCTCAGAGCCTGTATTCAGCAGTCCAAATTTGTTATTTGAAACTGCAATTGGAGCTTGGTTGAGCTACCTTCTCTTGCTTTTTAGTAGAGACTGTTTCTTTTTCCCACAGGGAAGTGTCTCCAACTTAGCCTGCCATACCAGTGCGGGAGGGGCACTTGCTTCTGCAGTTTGCGGGCTTTACTTGAAATTCTGCGCTGTGATCTCAGCCCTTCCATCTGTTACAGACAGATGTATGAGGTGAGTCACAGATGTCCCCCAACAATTGAGCCAGACAGTTCCTGGCTATTTACTGTTGGCTCTAGAGGGCTAACTAAATTCCATACTTCCCTACACTGTCATCTTGCCAGATATGTGCCTTTAAAAGATCTCCAGCTCTGTTCTGCTTTCTTTGGTGGCTGCCAATATGCACCAAGGAATGTGGGTTGTTATTTTTTAAGGCTACAGTGGAAGTGGAGAGTGGATGATAGAACTAGATGAAGTTAAAGCAATTCAAAGCTTGCTATTCTTACTGAGATTCAATATATATATATTTTGAGTTAGCACTCCCTGTGTTGCTGCAAGCCTTTAGTTCATTTCCAGAGTTCTGAAAAAGTTGATTTTGAGAATTTTTGTTTGTGTTTTCATTTCTTTTATGGAGGAGCAAAATTTTGGTGGTCCTTAACTTTTACACTGCCATCACAATTTTGCTAATGTCATCTCCTAACATAAATTTTAAAATAGCTTTTTAGCCTTTATCTCTCTTGAAAATTTTGAGACATTTGGCATTTTGGCCAGTCTTTTTTTTTTTTCATGAAATGCCTACCTTGCTGCCTCTATGGACATTCCTTCCATTCTTTAGTTTTATCCTTTCAAAGTTGATATTCCTGAGGGTTCTGTTCTAGATTCTTTTATGTTTTCTTTCCACATATCCTTTGTTGGTATCCTTACTTCAGGCATAATTCTTAAATCTAAGTTTCCCACCTAGGTTTTACTCATCTATGCTGGTTTGAAAGGATGTATGTCCCCTAGAAAAGCCATGTTTTAATAAAAATCCCGTTTCATAAAGGCAGAATAATCCCTATTCAATACTGTACGTTTGAAACTGTAATCAGATCATCTCCCTAGAGATGTGATTTAGTCAAGAATGGTTGTTAAGCTGGATTAGGTGACGACATTTCTCCACCCATTGGGGTGGGTCTTGATAAGTTTCTGGAGTCCTATAAGAGAGGACTGAATCTAAGAGATTCAGAGAGAGCAGAGAGGAACGACATAGTCATGAGAAACAGAGAGTCCTCAAGCCAGCGATCTTTGGAGATGAAGAAGGAAAACGCCTCCTGGGGGGCTTCATGAAACAGGAAGCCAGGAGAGAAAGCTGACAGATGATGCCTTGCTCGCCATGTGCCCTTCCAGCCGAGAGAGAAACCGTGACTGTGTTCACCATGTGCCTTCTCGGATGCGAGAGAAACCCTGAACTTCATCAGTCTTCTTGAACCAAGGTATCTTTCCCTGGATACCTTTGATTGGACATTTCTATAGACTTGTTGTAATTGGGAAATTATCTCGGCCTTAGAACTGTAAACTAGCAACTCATTACATTCCCCCTTTTAAAAGCCATTCTATTTCTGGCTGTATTGCATTCTGGCAGCTAGCAAACTAGAACACCACCTCTGAACATTTAAATCTGCTGCCTCTTAGATATCTCCATTTCAGTGTCCTTTAGGCATAGCAAACTTAGTATGTCCCAAGCTGAACCGATTATCTTACTTTCCAGATCTGTTTTTTCTCCTCTGTTTATTGTCTCAGTGAATGTCTATTATCCAACTCAGTAACCCATGTATTCTTGACTTTTCTCTTTCTTTTCCCATGCTCATACCCAGTTGATTACCAAATTCTATAGCTCTACTTCAAAAATATCTCTAGAATCTGACTATTTCTCCTATTCCTGATCCTGGGATTCCTAATTCAGCCCACAATTTCATCTTGTTTGAAGTATTGTAATAATTTCTTGTCTTTCTCCAGTCTTGTTCAGACTTCCCTCCCATTCTCTATGTTGCAGATAGAGCATCCTTTCTAAAAAGTGTATTTCATTATATTATTCCCATTGGGCAAACAGTAATTGACAATATAGATATCTTCTCTCCCTGCAGAGAGCTTTTGTTATAGCGAGGGACATTTAAGGGACCAAGTACAATTTAGAGTGTAATAGAGCAAATACAGTGCACATATAAGAGACAGACACTCAAGCAAGACTCAAAGTAGCAGAAAAGTTTCCAAGGAGATCAATGTCTAAGCTCAGATCTATAGGAAGAATAGGAATTATGCAGGTGGAAGGAGGAAGCAAAAGAGTGTACTAGGCAGAGAGTGCCTGTATGTAAACCTAGAGAAAACAGAATTGCAAGAAATGAAAGTTCTTTGTATTGTAAACTTTTAAGTAACGGAAATAGTGTGAGATAAGCCTGAAGAGGTAAACTGGGTCCAAATCACACAGGTTTCTAATGTCATTTTCAGAAGTCTGCTTTAATCTCAGTGTTCCAGGAAGCCATTTTGGCTAGAATTTAGAGAGATGTCTGATCTGGAGTCAGGATGACCAGTTAGAAACCTCTTATGTTAATCTTGTTAAGAGATGATAATATTGTGATCTAGAGTGTGGTATTGGGTACAGAATGGATTTAAGATGTGTTTTGGAAGTAGAATGTATTTGTCAGTGTTGAATATGGAGACTGAGGGAGAGGGAGGAATTTAAGACAATTGTTTGGCTTAGTCAATAAAGCTATTTATTTCAATAGCTATGTTTCAGACATAAAGCTTTTTAAATATAGTATATGTATGTAAGTATGTTTGTATATTAATGCAAGAAAGTAGATAGTGTTTTATAGGTTTTCTTTTTAAAATTATCTTTGCCTGATGTAAATTCATACACATAAGCTCCCCTAAATCGACTTTACTGTTCACTTGGTAAAAGCTGCTAAATGCTGACCTAGTGTCTGGGTCAATTTATTTATTTCGATGAGCCTAGCCTTGCATTTCCTATCAGGATTCAGTGATGAAATCATCTTAACTTTTCTCATCATCATTTTTGTTTAATAAGAATAAAGCTACATTATTTACTCTATCAGCTTTCTCAGGCTACTTAAGAACTTTTCTACTCTAGAACTTTTGGTATAAAGGAACAAATTCAAAGCTTTTGAAATTTTCAATTTGTTGTGTAGTGAAAAATCTGACTCGGGTGATATCTTGCTGACCTTAGGTCCACTTTGATTTGGTCGCTTTTTATCAGATAAACATGTCTACGTGACTGACTTTTGCTGTCTGGTTAAAAAGGCATACTTTGAAGCATAACAGTCCTTGAATTTGAAGGACTGTTGAAAAGTTCATTATTTCATCACTTATATATGAAAAGAGAGTCATTGATTATTTTTGCAGGAGACATCATGAAAATTCTTATTCTGGACCTTCATAGTCCTTTGCACAAATAATAAACTTATAACCACTATCCTCTGAACTATTTTGGTATTTGTTAGATGGATACGTGGTTAGATATAGTATTGTTAAACAAAAGTAGCCTTTTCAATTTGAATGAGGATCATCAATCTATTTTTATCTTAGGAGAAAAGGAAAATTTGATAATATTTTTTTCTAATGTTATGAAAGACCTTTTTAATCTTCATCCCCCCCCAAAAATGTACCTGAGATTTCCTTTTAATTGAAGAGAAAAATTCCTTGTTTTCAAAAGAGAAATCTTCCCTATTTTCAGATGCTTTTAAACATCTTGAACCTGTCGTGAAATTGTATCATCTAGTAATAGCATACCCTAGGCTTATTGTCTTTTCTTGGGCAATGATATTAGCAAATGATGTGCTCTGTCGATTTTAATCACATTGTTTTTACAGTTCCATTGCTGGGTTTCAGGAGGTTACCAAATAAATATGTGGATACAGATGCCTCCTTTCTCTGAAGACCTAATCATTTATATATTATTCCTTTTCAATCAGTTGTGTAGCATAGACTAGTAATATTTTGTATTTGAAAGAGTGTAGTCGTAGCTAGGCTAAAATGTTCTCCTTGATATTTAGAATTTACATATTTTTTAAAATTCATATAAATTTGATATATGGGTGCCTTGTAGCATTAAGAATTTTTGCTTATTACAAGTTGCCTATGGGCTGTCCAGTAAGTTATTACCTCTACGACTCAGCAACATACATCTAGACCAAGCTCATTTAAGGTTGTATTGTAAACTAGTTATGAGCTAATTAGATGGCAGTTTGTATCTTGGACTCCAAGATATTGTAGAACAATATTTCTGGATTGACAAATTATAGCTGATAAAATAGTTTTCTGATCCTTTGATTTCTGTCAGAGTTGCATAAGAATAATAAAAACCTCTACTTATTAAGAGTTTATAAGATATCAAGACTTTACATATATTATTTCCTGTCTTTATATCAATTCTGCCCTGTCATATATAGCTACAGTAAACATATTTGCATGTGAAGAAGCTGGACCAGATAGATTGAGTCACTGGAAAGAGTGTGAACCTTGGTCTAACAGTAAAGCCTGGGTTCTTTCTACTGTACCAAAAGTACATACATTTCATTTTTTCAGTTTCTGTATATATAATATGGAAAAATTGTTTCCACGGATTTCCAAGATTTTAATGCTCTTAAATTTTGGATCTTTAAACTCTCAGAGGGTAAAACACTGGTGTTCTGTTTCTTGGGATTGATGTAACATTGTTACCAACAAGGCTGAATTTGAAGTAGATGTGTGTGTGTGTGTAAAGAACTTAATATTTTAATGTGGAAGATACAGTAGGAAATTTCCTTTGACATTTTCTATTATTTTGGCACCAATTAGAAATGTCATGTGACCTATCACATCACAATATTGACTCTAGTAAATTTGTCACTATCCTAAATTGTTCATATACATTAGATTTGTATTGATTGTGCTGGCAAGAGCCTGTTTTTCAATCTTTAGAACTTTTTTTAATGCAATTTTATTGAGATAATTGTTACATACTCTATAAGCATCCAAAGGGTACAATCAGTGGTTTGCAGTTTCATCATA
This sequence comes from Myrmecophaga tridactyla, assembly GCA_004026745.1. Lineage (NCBI taxonomy): Eukaryota > Metazoa > Chordata > Mammalia > Pilosa > Myrmecophagidae > Myrmecophaga > Myrmecophaga tridactyla. The sequence continues at coordinate 19,352 of PVIY010003613.1, forward strand.
TTGTTATACATTCATCACAAAAATAAATTTTTGAGCATTTTCATTGCTTCAAAAAATACATAAAAGAATAAAAATGATAAAGAACACCCCAAACATCCTATACCCTTTATTCCCCCTATTATTTATTTAGTTTTTGTGTTTATTTTTTCACTCATCTGTCCATATACTGGTTAAAGGGCATGTCAGCCACAAGGTTTTCACAATCACACGGTCACACTATAAAAGCTATATGGTTATACAGTCATCTTCAAGAATCAAGGCTACTACTGGATTACGGTTCAACAGTTTCAGTTATTTCTTCTAGCTATCCTAATCCACTAAAAACTAAAAAGTGATATCTATATAATGCATAAGCATACCCTCCAGAATGACCTCTTGAACTGTATTTGAAATCTCTCAGCCACTGAAACGTTTCATTTCTCTTCCCTCTTTTGGTCAAGAAGGCTTTCTCAATCCCATGATGCCAGGGCCAGGCCCATTCCTGGGAGTCATAGCCTACGTTTTCAGGGAGATTTATACCCGTGGGAGTCGTGTCCTACATAAGGGGGAAGGCAGTGAGTGTATTTACCTGCCAAATTGGCTTCATCTCAAGAGAGAGGCTATATCGACAAAGAAGTTCTCTGGGGGTTACTCTTAGGCATAATTATAAGTAGGCTTAGCTTCTCCTCTGCAGGAATAAGTTTCTTAAGGGTAAGCCCCAAGATCGAGGGCTTAGCTTATTAAATTGGTAGTCCCCAAACTTTAGAACTTTAAAGTGTATGTTTTCAAATGACTTACCAGATAGAGGACCAGCAATATATATTGATGCCCTGTGCCCCCTCCATTGTTGAACCTCAAATGCTTGCTTGGGAGTGAAGTATTGACAGTTTGGTGGCCAATGGCCTGTTCATTTCCAAACTTGTGATTGATCATTTTCAGGGTTGGGAGTGCCCACCCAATATGATTCTATGGCAGCAACCCTTTGCTTTTGGCAGCTATCTCAGAACTGACACCTTATGTCCTACTCTACCTGATCCATTTTTTGTGTGTGTGCCTGATAGAATCACTCTTCTTCAGCAAAGATACTCTTAACTCTGATCGTATCTGAAAGTGCTCTTTTCCTATTCTCTTACTGAAACTTGGCTTTCCTCCTACCATTATTTTTGCCTTCAAATGGAAAACATTTTCTTCTGCTTCTCTGGAACACAGGCTGTGGGGTCCTTACATATGCTGGTGTCACTGGCCTGGAAAGCCTTTCCTTGCCTTTTTAGCCAGGTGATTTCCAACTTGTTCTTTCAGACTTAGTTTGAGTGTTGCCTTTACTATGAAACCTTCTTTCACTTGACCTTTCACTCAGCAAGTGAGCAATAATAATTTTTAAAGCAATAATATATATATACCAGACAAAATACTACACACTTTACTAAGTGTTATCCAGTAAGTCCTTACAACAATCCTATAAGATAATTACTATTATTATCTTCACTTTATGTATAAGAGAACTGAGCTAGTAAGTAGTAGAGGTGGAATTTGTTATGCTGGTCTGTCCAATTCTAAACATTGTATGTTTCCCACTAGAGTGTGTTACTAATCACTCCCTCCTTGTATCACCTTTATATTTTGTACATTGTTATTATCTTTATCATAATTATCATTATTAGTTAGGCCTAAGACTTGAGTATGTCTTTATTCCCACCACCCAATACAATCCTTGGTACATAACAAATATTCAGAAAATTTTTGCTAAATACATACATAAACTATCACACAGCTAGATTCTCAGTTGGCATGTTGTCCTTATCTCTTATAGCTCCTACTTGGGCCTCCAGTGCTACTTGCTTGATTTGTGACTTCCCTCTGGTCATTCTTCAGAATCTCTGCCATTAAGTACCTTTTATGTATTAATGGGTAGCCCTGGTGCTAGACCCTCACTCTTCCCCTGTGTTTCCTGTATTGCTAAAAGTAACAGCTATCCGATATTGATCCCTGAAAAATGACATTCTAAATGCTTTTGTTCTGACTATAAGTGTGTGGTTTGCATGCAGTGGATGAATGGTTCAACAGAAGTAGTGAAAAAAAACAAGTTCTTCCAGAAAACAAGCATTGTTACTAACCTATAGTTGTCAGTGACTTTGTAAGGCCAGCAGATACCTTTCGGGTTTGATAATCTGATCTGTCACCTAAGTAAATACTTATGTGTTTATATCTTTCTGCACTCCTGAAAACCCAAAGTCTTGACTAGAACTGTAGAGTAGAATCAGTGAATCACTTTCAATCAATAATCCTTATTTAATGGGAGCCTTTGTTGCACACAGAATAATAAGGTGAACAGGACATGGTTCCTGTACTTGAAGACCTTACATTTCAGAGAAGTAGTTTTTGTTTTCTTAAGATTAATATTATTTCTACTGAAACTTGAACACAGGAATCATAGAATCTGTTGTTAGTGTTCTGTCTGTAGACCGTTTAGAGTTGTCCAGCTTGCAGAGGTCTGACACAAGGTGAAAGTTGCCTGGATCCCTCTAAATTGTATTTCCAGGATTTGAAGATGATCTTGAATACCTTTTCTCATATGGTATGAACATTTGGGTTAGAGCATTGTACCTATATTTCCCTACCTAACTAATTCCGTGGAAGGTTGCTGGCTCACCATAGTCCTTTCAGTACTCCTTGGAATATTTGGAGTACAGTATGGACACTCTGACTTCAAAATTTTTAATTAATAGATTTAATTAATTCAAAATTATTAATGAAGCTAGAAAATCTCTCAAATTTGCCATCAAATGTCTGATATTATTGGTTTGTTAGTTACTGGATTAAAATTACTGAGTACATGGGAATCTTTTCTTATAGGCATCCTGATGGAGCACAGCTGAATTTTCCTGCCATGATTGTCAGAGTGTCTGCTTCTTTTGAAGTCTATTGGCGGCAGCATCTTTATTCGTCTTCCTTAGCTACATGTGGGTCCACTTGCTCACTTTTCACCTATTAGTCTCTGATTTCCTTTTTTCTTCCAATATCTTTTTGTCTACTCTTTATCTTTTCTGTCTAGCTCTCTAACTTGTCCCCTTTCTCCTCTTATCGCCACTCTCACTGCACCCATGTTGCTCTGTTACAAAGATGAAAATTCAGATTGGTAAGGTGAATTTGGGGGATGTAACTGTTTTGGAAACCAGGAACCTCATTAATAATGCTGAAACCTCCACAATGGAGGTGAGGTCAACTACCACTTCAGTTCCTTTAAATGTATGCTAAATCTCAGATCTTTGGAAACTGATACATCTTTATAGGTTTTAGGGCTATCAGTAACCTCAAGACATCCTAGTCTATCCTTAAGGCCCATCTATGGCTTCCCTGCCAACTGAGTCCTAAACTGTAGTGACTGAGATAGCCCTTCCTTTTATCATTTTTTAATTCCAAAACATTGTTTATTTTGAAATAATTACAAACTACAGGAAAGTTCTAAAAATAACACACAATCCATACAAAAACTCCAATATATCCCTCATCCAGGTAACTTGAAGCACCAATTTTTAACATTGTGTTGTATTTACCATTCTTCTATCTATCCATCCATGTACTTGTTGATTTTCTGAACTTTTGACAGCAGGTTATATACATCATGCTCTTTCAACACTTTATAGTTCTATGTACATTTCTTAAGAGCAAGGATACTCACTTATACCACCTTAAGTTTTCAAGAGCAAAGAATTAACACTGATATAAAGTGTGCTTTTTTAACACAATTTTATTCACATGTAATACTGTCCAGCCAAAGTGTATAATCTTAGGCTATCAGTATAATCACAGAGCTGTGCTTTCATTGTCACAGTCAACTTGAGAACATTTTCATAGCTCCAAACAGAAAAATCCCATACCCTTATGCCCCGCTATTAGTGACACTTAGCTTTAGTATGGCATCTTTGTTACAATTGATAGAAGAATATTAAGATATAACTGTTAACTCTAGTCTACAGTTTGCATTAAGTACATTTTCCCCATATACCACTCTATTACCACCATCTTGTAGTTATGACATTCATTTGTTCTAATTCATGGAAGAGCATTCTCATATTTGTACCACCTTCATTATCCACACCAGGTTTCACTGTGTTATACAGTCCCTTGTTTCATCATCTAGCTTTCCTTCTTGTGATAAACATGACCCTAAACTTCCCCTTTCAACCACTATCACACGTATGATTCAGTGCTGTTATTTATCCACATGATAATGTGCTACCATCACCTCTAACCATTTCCAAACATTTAAAATCATTCTTCTTAAAAAATTCTGCTCAAATTAACCATTAGTTCCCCATTCTCTATCCTCATTCTAACTTCTGGTTAAGCTATGTTCTAGATATTAACTCCATGAGTTTGCACGTTATATTTAGTTCTTATTTGTACTTTTGTGTATGACTTATTCCATTCAATATAATGTCCTCCAGTTTCATCCATGTTGTTACATGCATCTAGACCTTATTCCTTCTTTAAGTGGATAATGTTCCATTGTATGTATATACCATATTTTATTTATCCATTCATTGGTTGGTGGACACTTATGTTGCTTCCTTCTTCTGGCAGTTATGAATAATGCCACTATGAACATTAGTGTGCAAATGTCTGTTCACATCCCTGCTTTCGGTTCTTATGGATATATACCTAGTAGTGGGATTGCTGATTCATTCGGCAACTTTATACTTAGCCTCTTGAGAAACTGCTAAACTCTTCCACTACTGCTGTATCATTTTACATTCCCGCCAACAGTGAATAAGTGTTCAAATCATCCTCTCCAAAACTTGTAGTTTCCTGTTTCTTTAACAGTGGCCATTCTACTAGATGTGAAATGAGATCTCATTTTGGTTTTGATTTGCATTTTCCTACTAGCTGGTGAAGTTGAGCATCTTTTTATGTGCTTTTTAGCCATTTGTGTATCCTCTTTGGAAAAATGTCTATTCGTGTCTTTTGCCCATTTTATAGTTGGGTTTGTCAGTTTTGTTGTTGAAGTATAGAATTTTTTTTTGAATTCTGGATTTCTAGATATCGTACCCTCATCAGATATGTGGTTTCCAAATATTTTCTCCCATTGAATAGAATTTTCTCCCATTTTTACCTTTTTGACATAATCCTTTGAAGTTAAATAAAGTACTCAATTTTGAAGAGTTCTCATTTATCTATTTTATCTTTTGTTGCTTGTACTTTGTGTGTAAGATTTATGAAACCACTCCCTTCCACTAGATCTTTTTTAAATGTTTTTTATTGTTAAATGTAACAACATACAGAGAAAAGAAAGAGAAAGCAATGATTTTCAAGTATACTTCAACAAGTGGATACAGAACAGATTTCAAAGTTTCAGAATTTTTCCTTCTAGCTGCTCCAAAACATTGGAGGCTAGAAGAAATTTTTTTTCTTTTTTGTGAAAAATAACATATATATATGTGTATAAAAATAAATTTCAAAGCATATTGCAACAATTAGTTGTAGAACAGATTTCTGAGTTTAGTATGGGTTACAGTTCCACAATTTTAGTTTTTTATTTCTACTGCTCTAAAATATTGGAGACTAAAAGAAATATCAATATAATGATTCATCAGTTATACCCGTTTGTTAAACCCTGCCTTCTCTGTACAACTCCACTATCATCTTTGATCTTTCTCCCACTCTTTAGGGGTATTTGGGCTGTGCTCATTCTAACTTTTTCATGTTGGAAGAGGCTGTCGACAATATGGGATTGGGGGATGTAACTAGTTGATGTTCTGGAGAGGTTGGTCCCTCTGCATTTAGGTCTCTTCTGGTCCAGGAACCCATCTGGAGGTTGTAGGTTTCTGGAATGTTACCCTAGTGCATGCAACCTTTGTATAATGCCCTAGCCGTACTTCAGGGTTGGCTGGGACGGTCTTGGTTGGAGTTTAGCAAGTTATGGTAGGTAGCAATATCTAGCTAAAACTTGCATAAGAGTGACCTCCAGAGTAGCCTCTAGACTCTATTTGAACTCTCTCATCCACTGATGTCATATTTGTTACACTTCTTTTCCCCCTTTTCCTGCTACCAGATCTTGAAGATGCTTCCCTACATTTACTTCCAGGAATTTTATGGTACGGTTTCTTTTGCTTAGGTCTTTGATCCATTTTGAGTTAATTTTTTGTATAGGGTATAAGATAGGGGTCCTCTCTCATTCTTTTGCATAAGGATATCCAGTTCTCTCAACACCATTTGTTGAAGAGACTGCTCTGTCCCATTTGAGTGGACTTGACAGCCTTGTTACAAATCAATTGACCATAGATCTGAGGGTCTACTTCAGAATAGTCAGTTTGATTCTATTGATCAGTATGTCTATCTTTATGGCAGTACCATGCTGTCTTGGCCACTATAGCTTTGTAGTATGCTTTAAAGCCAGGAAGTGTGAGTCCTCCAACTTTGTTCTTTTATTTCAAGATGTTTTTGGCTATTTGGGGTCCTTACCCTTCCAAATAAATTTGATAATTGGCTTTTCTGTTTTTCCCAAGTAGGTGTTTGGAATTTCAATGGGGAGTGTGTTGAATCTGTAAATCAGTTTGGGTAGAACTGATTTCCTTTTTTTTGTTGTTGTTTTCTGCCATCATAACCTTTTTTTATTGAAGTTAACTTGAATAAATTATATTTAAATTTTATATGGCAAATGAAAAATCCTGAGAAAGGCAAATAAACAAGATAAATGTATTTCAAAAATTAACATTGTCACTCTTAGGCATTGTTACTTCTTAAAGTAATAATTTATATTTTTATATTATTTCTTTAGACAATCTAAAATCTCTATAATCTATCTAAACAATTAAATTATTTTTCTTCCCAACAAATAATTTTTTTCTTGTTTTTACAGTGTTGTCAAACTGAAAAATTCATTAACAATATTAATGTAATTTATAAAGTCAAAACATAATGCTAGTAAATTTCTTATGAAAAATATTCCTGTAAAGTTTGATTATTTAAGCTGCTGCCTAAAATTTAGAAATACCTAGAAAACATACAACTTTATAGCAACATTTACACAAACCTTTTAAAAAGTGTCTTGATATAAACAACTCTCAGTTCTAATTTCAATGGGTTTCAGAAGATGATACCTGATGGCAAAGAACAGGATTTTTTCAGAATTCCTATATAGTTTTGATCAGTTTCAGGGTACTGGATTGAACAAGTGCAACCCACAGAATTAAAAATTTGGACATTTGGATAAACAGGATCATGCAAAACAGAGACTTCTGAAGTTTTGTGGCCGGGGTTTTTGAGTAGAAAATAATCTTCCATGGGATTTTTTTCATTATTCTGTTTTGAGGCAGTGTCTTTGTCTTCCAATACTTGAGCAAGCATGTAACTAACTTTTCTTTGATGAGCCAGAGCTACTTCTTTATCATTCAAATACATGCAGAGAAATAAAACTTAATCAATATAGCACAGAATATACAGCTGTATTAACAGAAAGAAATTTTACAGTATTTTGTCAAAATGTTCAATCCTTAAAATGTCAAGTCAATACAAATAAGTTAATTAGGTGTCCACTGATTCTCAAACATTATACTGCATGTGATAATTTTTTTTTCAAAGAATAAAACAGAAGACAATGTTCCTTCTATTGAAAGTATAAATCACCAAATCTTTTAGCATCTTAAAGACTTCTTGAAGATTCTCCTGATCTTCAATCTTCTTAGAAATGTTTTCTGAAGGGAGCATACCCAACAGTTTCTGCCATAAACTCTTCTTATTCCCTTGAGATGGAAGACCTCTTGTTTGAGCTGAAAAATCAATTTCCAAATGGATGCTGCCATTTTGGCACAGGAACACGGGCTCCCTCCAGGACCATGACAAAGGCGGGCTCTGAGGACTCTGAGCTCAAGACCTGAGAGCTCTGTAAAACAGCTACTTTTACTATGGCACATGTTTTCCTGAGCCATCTTCTGCTATTTCATATCAAGCATTGCAAGGGCCTCCAAATACTGTTCTTTTAAAAATGCGTTTTCAGATTTCACCATTTCAATTTCTTCTGCTTTCAGGTTCTTTAAGGACTGCATTTTCACAGTTTAGTCTGTCACATTTTGGGGTCCAAAATTCCTCTATTTTTTAAATCAGTTTTGATCAAATTCTATTTCCCACTGCATTTATTTCCTTCTCCAAGGATCTCTTTTGTTCCACAATTTTTTTAAACACTGCCTGGGTCTAACTTGTGGCTTTGTCAAATATCGCCAATGCTTTGAAGAATTTTCAGTGCTTCCTCTTTACCTTCAAGTTGTCTTTAAGATGCCTCAAGCTCAGTTTTAAAAATTTCTCCTCTAAGTTTCATGAAGATGTTGACTTAATTCTACATTTGACAATCCTGAATTAGAATCAGTGTTACTTTGTCATCTGTAATTGGAAATTCTGGACACTTGAGGATATGAATCTTACAAGCACTTATGCTTGGAATATCTCCCCCTATCTTGGAAACAGGAAAGGACTGAAGTTCTTTTCATCTGATTTTTTTCTAGACATAAATAAATGTGAAACTTCCACTTCATTAATACCACCAACTCTTCTTCCAAGGCCATACCCTAAATCACCTTCTGTCATGTCATCATCTTCTGTTTCCCAGATTTGCACCTCTGATTTACTCGATGACCTGACCACCTTGCTCATTAGCCAGATGCTGTCTTTATCATAAGGAAAAACAGGTTATCCAGTGTGGAGCCTCCTCGTCGCGTGCGTGAAGCAGCCTCTGCTGCATCTCTAGAATTAACATCTTAATGACATATAGTCTTCTAGTCCATGAACATGACATGTCCTTGCATTTATTTAGATCATCTTTGATTTCTTTTAGCAATGTTTTGTAGTTTTCTGTGTGCAAATCCTTTATATCCATGTTAAATTTATTCCTAGGTATTTGATTTTCCAGTTGCTATTGAAAATGGCATTTTTAAAAATTTCCTCCTCAGATAGCTCGTTACTAGTGTATAGAAACGCTATGATTTTTGTATGTTGATCTAGTATCCAGCCAGTTTGCTGACCTCAGTTTATTAGCTCTAGCACTTTAGTTGTAGATTTTTCAGGACTTTCTAAAATTGGATTATGTGGTCTGCAAATAGTGAAAGTTATATTTCTTCCTTTTTAATCTGGTACCTTTTACGTCTTTTATTTCTTTTTCTTGCTCTAGCTCGAACTTCTAGCACAGTGTTGAACAGTAGTGGTGTCAGTGGCATCCTTCTCTTGTTCCCAATCTTAGAGGGAAAGCTTTCAGTCTCTCACTGTTGAGTGTGATGTTAGCTGTGGGTTTTTCATATTGGGCCTTTATCATGTTGATGAAGTTTTCCTCTATTCCTACCTTTCAAAATGTTTCTATAAAGAAAGGATACTGGTGAATGTGAGAATGATAGAGAGAGGAGGGCGGGGGGCACATATGAAACCAGAAGGAAAGATAGATGATAAAGACTGAAATTATATAATCTAGCAATGCCTAGAGTGTACAATGATAGTGACTAAATGCACAAATTAAAAAATGTATTTGCATGAAGAAGAACAAAGGAATGTCAATATTGCAGGATGTTGAAAATAGATGGTCATTCATATTTTAAAACTTCAACTTCTGTGTGAGAATAAAGCAAGAAATGTTTATTTGGTATAAAATTTATATTTTGACTAGTGTATTTCCTAATATAACTTACATGGACAGGTTAATTGAACACTATAAGTTTATGGAACCTTGAATAGTGCATGAGATTTTGTAGGTTTGTCTAGAGTGATGCCCTGATAAATCCCATAGTGATTTGAACTGTGAATATTTGCAAATCCCCTTGGGGAAATGGCAAGAAAGGGGGAAAATTCTACTTACCCATTTGGAGAATTCCTGATATTTTTGCAAGCAGTGGGGACAACCAAATCAATAGGCGAACCCTCAATCTTGGGATTTGTTCATATGAAACTTATCCCTGCAAAGGATAGACTAAGCCTACTTAAAATTAGGCCTAAGAGTCACCCCCAGAGAACGTCTTTTGTTGCTCAGATGTGTCCTATCTCTCTCTCAGCCAACGCAGCAAACAAAACTCACTGCCCTCCCCCTGTCTACATGGGACATGACTCCCAGGGGTGTAAACCTTCCTGGCAATATGGGACAGACATCCTAGAATGAGCTGGGACTCGGCATCAAGGGATTGAGAAAACCTTCTTGATCGAAAGGAGGAAGAGAGATGAGACAAAATAAAGTGTCAGTGGCTGAGAGATTTCAAAAAGAGTTGAGACATTATCCTAGAGGTTATTTTTATGCATTACACAGATACCCCCTTTTTAGTTCAAGGTGTATTAGAGTGGCTGGAGGGAAGTGCCTGAAACTGTAGAGCTGTGTTCCAGTAGCCATATTTCTTGAAGATGATGGTATAATATTACAGCTTTTGCAGTGTGACTATATGATTGTGAAAACCTTGTGTCTGATGCTCCTTTTATCTAAAGTATGGACAGATGAGTAAAAAATATGGATAAAAAATAAGCAATGGGGGAACAAATGTTAAAATAAATTGAGTAGATCGAAATACTAGTGATCAATGAAAGGGAGTGGTAAAGGGGTATAGGAAAAAAATAGGGGGGAGAAAGGATGCTGGATTTTCTTTGTTGATCGTGATGATCATATGTTTTTTCCCTTTCAATTTGTTAATGTGGTATATTACACCAATTGATTTTCTTGTTTTGAACTACCCTTGCATACCTGTGGTAAAATCAACTTGACCATGGTGTATAATTCTTTTAATGTGTTGTTGGATTTTATTTGCAAGTATTTTGTTGAAGATTTTTGCATCTATATTCTTTAGAGAGATTGGTCTGTAATTACTGTTAGATACTTTTCCCTCCTCTACAATTTTTTTGGAAGAGTTTGAGCAGGATTGGTATTCTTCTTGGAATGATTAGTAGAATTTGCCTGTGAAGCCATCTGGTCCTGGGCTTTTTTAGGTTTTCACTTCTAGCTGCTCTAAAATACTAGAGACTAAAAGAGTGATCAATTTAATGATTCAGCATTCATATTCATTTGTTAAAGTCTGTCTTCTGTATATAACTCTACCATCACCTTTGATCTTTCCATACCTTTCTTTAGGGGTGTTTGGGCTATGACAATTCTAAGTTTTTGCTGTTGGAAGGGTCTGTCACTAATACGGGGTAGGGAGATGGAACTATCTCATGTTCTGGAGGGGCTGGACTGAGTTTCAGGACTTATTTGGACCAGGGACCCATCTGGAGATTGTAGGTGTCTGGAAAGTTACTCTAGTGCATGGACTCCTTCTGGAATCTTATGTATTTTGCTAGATGTTCTTTAGGATTGGCTGGAATGGTCCTGGTTGGGGTTTGGCAGGTTATATGCTAGGGAGCAAGGTTTAACAGAAGCTTGCATAAGAGCAACCCCCAGAGTAGCCTCTCAACTCTATTTGAAGATTGAACTCTATCTCTGCCACTGATAGTTTATTAATTACACTTCTTTTCCCACTTTTGGTCAGGATGGAATTGTTGACCCCACAGTGCCAGGTCTGGATTCATCCCTGGGAGTCATCTCCCACGTCGCCAGGGAGACTTTCACCCCTGGATGTCTTGTCCCACATAGTGGGGAGGGCAGTGATTTTACTTGCACAGTTGGGCTTAGAGAGACTGAGCCCACATCTAAGCAACAGAAGAGGTCCTCCAGAAGTAACTCTTAGGCATGCCTATAGGTAGTCTAAGCTTCTCTGCTACCTACATAAGCTTCACAGGAGAAAGCCTCATGATCTAGGGCATGGCTTATTGATTTGGGTGACCCTAAAGTTTAACACAGTATCAGGGGATTCCTTTATAGTAAGGTTTAATAGTTCCTTACTCTTTCTCCGCTGCTCCCCTCCCCCCTCCCCCCCTCCCCGCCAGGGGACTTTGCCAATAATTTTTGATTATCTGCATAATATACTCTAGGATGTTTCCAGTATTACAATAATCTCTACAGGATTAAAGGACCTTTTTCTTATTCTGTACTCCTATTGTTCAAATGAATTACACTATACACTGCAGAACATTTCAGTTCCAGATCAAATAAACCTTTCTTCCATTGGATTCAAAGAATATGTGTGGTTCTAAAATATAGCCACTGTCTTCCTTACCCCTAGGTTCTGAATTACTTTAAACCCAACTTGTTCTGCTTCGTTCTTATCTTTAAATATCAGGTTATATATATAAAATAGTCTCTCAGAATCCAGAAATAATAATCACCACTCTGGACTTAATGTATCTGTTCTAGAAGCTTACAATCTAGACCCCTGTTTTCTTATAAGCATTTTCTAAAGGTGACCATATCATTGTTGTTCTTTTGTTTCTGGCTTATTTTGTCCTGGTTCAGAGGATTTTGGGCCCTTGTCAAAAATCAGTTGACCGTAGATTTGGTGGTCTATTTCTACACTGTTGATTCCGTTCCATTGGTCAATGCTTCTACCTTTGTGCCAGTACCACGCTGTTTTGACAACTGTGGCTTTATAATAGGTTTTAAAGTCAGGGAGTGTTAATCCTTCCACTTCGTTCTTTTTTAGGATGCTTTTAGCTATTCGGGGTCTCTTTCCCTTCCAGATGAATTTGGTAGTTAGCTTTTCCAAATCTTCAAAGTAAGTTGGAATTTTGATTGGTACTTTGTTGAATCTGTAGATCAGTTTGGGGAGAATTGACATCTTAACTATATTTAGCCTTCCCATCCATGAGCAGGAAATGTCTTTCCACCTATTTAGATCTACTTTGATTTCTTTTAGCAATGTTATGTAATTTTCTGTGTACAGGTCCTTTACATCCCTAGTTAAGTTCTTTCCTAAGTACTTGATTCTTTTAGTTGCTGTTTTGAATGGAGTTTTTTCCTAACTGACTCTTCAACTAGGTCATTGCTTGTGTATAGAAATGTTACTGATTTTTGCACATTGATTTTATATCCCGCCACCTTGCTGAATTTGTTTATTAGGTCAAGTAACTTTGTGTGGATTTCTCAGGATCTTCCAAGTATAGTATCATATAAACTGCAAACATTGAGAGTTTTACTTCTTCCTTTCCAATTTGGATGCCTTTTATTTCTTTGTCTTGCCTGATTGCTCTAGCTAAAACTTCTAGCTAGCACAATGTTGAATAATAGTAGTGACAGTGGGCATCCTTGTCTTATAGCTGATCTTAGGGGGAAAGCATTCAGTCTCTGTCTATTGAGTATGATGGTGGCTATTGGTTTTTCATAGATTCATTCCCTTTATCATATTGAGGTAGTTACCTTTGATTCATATCTTTTGGAGTGTTTTTATCAGAAAAGAATGCTGAATTTTGTTGAATACTTTTTCAGAATTAATTGAGATGATCATGTGATTTTTTCCCTTTTGATTTGTTAATATGCTGTATTACATAAATTGATTTTCTTGTGTTGAGCCATCCTTGTATTCCTGGTATAAACCTCACTTGGTCATGGTGTATAATTCTTTTAATGTGCTGTTGCATTTGATTTGCAAAATTTTTTTGAGAATTTTTGCATCTCTGTTATTTAGGGAGATTGGCCTATAGTCTTCCTTTCTTATAGTATCTTTACCTGGTTTTGGTATTAAAATGATATTAGCTTCTTAAAATGAATTATGTAGAGTTCCTTTCTCCTCACTGTTTTGGAAAAGTTTGAGCAAAATTGGTGTTAGTTCTTTATGGAATGTTTGATAAAATTCCCCCATGAACCCGCGAGGCCCAGGGCTTCTCTTTGTAGGAAGCTTTTTGATGACTGATTGAATTTCTTTACTTGTGATTGGTTTGCTGAGATCTATTTCTTCCTGAGTCAGTGTAGCTTATTTGTGTGTCTCCAGGATTCTGTCCATTTCATCTAAGCTGTCTAGTTTGTTGGCATATGGTTGTTCATAGTATCCTCTTATGATTTCTTTTTTTTTAAGTTTTTAATTTTATCTTTTTTAATACCAAAAAAACACCAAACAAATACAAACATTCTATTTTGATCATTCCGTTCTACATATATAATCAGTAATTCACAATATCATCACATAGTTGCATACTCATCATCATGATCATTTCTTGGAACATTTGCATCTATTCAGAAAAAGAAATAAAAAGAAAACAAAAAAAAATTTATACATACCATGCCCCTTACCCCTCCCTTTCATCGATCACTAGCATTTCAAACTAAATTTATTTTAACATTTGTTCCCCCTACTGTTAATTTTTATTCCATATGTTCTACTCGTCTGTTGACAAGGTAGATAAAAGGAGCATCAGACACAAGGTTTTCACAATAATGCAATCACATTGTGAAAGCTATATCATTATACAATCATCTTCAAGAAACATGGCTACTGGAACACAGCTCTACATTTTCAGGCAGTTCCCTCCAGCCTCTCCATTACATCTTGAATAACAAGGTGATATCTACTTAATGCGTAAGAATAACCTCCAGGATAACCTCTCGACTCTGTTTGGAATCTCTCAGCCATTGACACTTAGTCTCATTTCACTCTTCCCCCTTTGGTCGAGAATTCCCCCTTTGGTCGAGAAGGTTCTCTCAATCCCTTGATGTTAATTCTCACCTCATTCTAGGGTTTTTCTCAATCCCTTCATGCTGAGTCTCCTCTCATTCTAGGATTTCTGTCCCACATTGCCAGGAAGGTGCACACCCCTGGGAGTCATGTCCCACATAGGCAGGGGGAGGGTGGTGAGTTTGCTTGCTGTATTGACTGGAGAGAGAGGCCACATCTGAGCAACAAAAGACATTCCCTTGGGGGTGACTCTTAGGCCTAATTTTAAGTAGGCTTAACCTATCTTTTGCAGGGTTAAGTTTTATATGAACAAACCCCAAGACTGGGGGCTCAGCCTATAGCTTTGGTTGTCCACACTGCTTGTGAGAATATCAAGAATTCAACTTGGGGAAGTTGAAATTTCCCCTGTTCTCACCATTTGCAAAAGGGACTTTGCAAATACTTTCTTATTCACTGTTCAAATCACTCTGAGATTTATCCGGGCATCACTCTGGACAAACCAACAAAATCTCATGTCCTACTCAAGGTTCCATGTACTTATGGTGTTCAATTAAGCTGTCTACATAAGTTATATTAGGAAATGCACTAGTGAAAATATAAAATTGTACCAAATAAACATTTTTTGCTTTAGTCTCACACATAAGTTGAAATTTTAAAATATTAATTACCATCTATTTTCAGCACCCTGCAGTAATGACATTCCTTTGTTCTTCCTCATGCAAAAACATTTTTAAAATTTGTACATTTGTTCACTATCATTATACACTCTAGGCATTCCTAGATTTTACCGTCTCAGTCTTTATCATCTATCTTTCTTACTGATTTCATATGTACCCCCAGTCCTCCTCCCTCTAACATTCTCACATTCAGCTTCATTCAGTGCTTTAACATAATTGTATTACAGTTAGGTAGTATTGTGCTGTCCATTTCTGAGTTTGTACATTCAGTCCTGTTGCACAATTTATATCTCTTCAGCTCCAATTACCTAATATCTTACCGTATTTCTATCTCCTGATGGTCTCTGTTACCAATGAAATTCTTCAAGTTGATTCACTAATGTCAGTTCATATCAGTGAGACCAGACAATATTTGTCCTTTTGTTTCTGGCTAATCTCACTCAGCATAATGTCCTTAAGGTCCATCCATGTTGTTACATACTTCATAACTTTTTCTGTCTTACAGCTGCATAATATTCCATCGTATGTATATGCCACAGTTTGTTTAGCCATTCTTCTGTTGATGGACATTTTGGCTGTTTCCATCTCTTCACAATTGTAAATAATGCAGCTATAAACATTGGTGTACAAATGTCCACTTGTGTCCTTGCCCTCATGTTCTCTGAGTAGATACCTAGCAATGATATTGCCGGGTCATATGGCAATTCTATATTTAGCTTTTTGAGGAACCCCCAAACTGCCTTCCACAGTGGGTGTACCATTTGACATTCCCACCAACAGTGGATAAGTGTGCCTCTTTCTCCACATCCTCTCCAGCACTTGTCATTTTCTGTTTTGTTGATAATGGCTATTCTGGTGGGTGTGAGATGATATCTCATTGTGGTTTTAATTTGCATTTCTCTAATAGCCAGGGAAGTTGAGCATCTCTACATGTGCCTTTTGGCCATTTGTATTTCATCTTCTGAGAAGTCTGTTCAAGTCTTTTGCCCATTTTGTAATTGGATTGGCTGTCTTTTTGTTGTTGAGTTGAACAATCTCTTTATAAATTCTGGATACTAGACCTTTATCTGATATGTCGTTTCCAAATATCGTCTCCCATTGTATAGGCTGTCTTTTTACTTTCTTGATGATGTTCTTTGATGCGCAAAGGTGTTTAATTTTGAGGCGTTCCCCTTTATTTCTTCAAGCCTCTTGCTTTGGGTGTAAGGTCTAGATAACTGCCACTAAGTATAAGATTTATAAGATATCTCCCTACATTTTTTTCTAACAGTTTGATGGTCTTAGATCTAATGTTTAGGTCTTTGATCCATTTTGAGTTAACTTTTGTATAGGGTGTGATATATGGGTCCTCTTTCATTCTTTTGCATATGGATATCCAGTTCTCTAGGCACAATTTATTGAAGAGGCTGTTCTATCCCAGGTGAGTTGGCTTGACTGCCTTATCAAAGATCAATTGTCCATAGATGAGAGGGGTCTATATCTGAACACTCTATTCAATTCCATTGGTCAATATATCTATCTTTATGCCAGTACCATGCTGTTTTGACCACTCTAGCATCATAATATGCCTTAAAGTCAGGTAGCATGAGACCTCCGACTTCATTTTTTTTTTCCTCACGATTCTTTTAACTATTTGGGGCACCCTGCCCTTCCAGATAGATTTGGTTATTGGTTTTTCTATTTCTGAAAAGTAAGTTTTAGGACTTTAATTGGTATTGCATTGAGTCTGTAAATCAATTTAGGTAGAATTGACATCTTAACTATATTTAGTCTTCCAATCCATGAACATGATATGCCCTTCCATCTATTTAGGTCTTCTGCAATTTCTTTAAAAATTTCTTGTAGTTTTCTTTCTATAGGTCTTTTGTCTCTTTAGTTAAATTTATTCCTAAATATTTTATTCTTTTGGTTGCAATTGTAAATGGAATTCTTTTCTTTGTTTCTCCCTCAGATTGTTCATTACTAATATATAGAAAGACTTCAGATTTTTGAGTGTTGATCTTGTAACCTGCCACTTTGCTGTACTCATTAATTAGCTCTAGTAGTTTTGCTGTGGATTTTTCGGGGTTTTCAACATATAGTATCCTGTCATCTCAAACAGTGAGTGTTTTACTTCTTCCTTTCCTGTTTTGATGCCTTGTATTTTGTTTTCTTGTCTAATTGCTCTGGCTAGAACTTCCAACACAGTGTTGAATAACAGTGGTGATAGTGGACATCCTTGTCTTGTTCCTCATCTTAGGGGGAAAGTTTTCAGTTTTTCCCCATTTTCCCTTTATCATTCTGAGGAGGTTCCCTTCTATTCCTATCCTTTGAAGTGTTTTCAACAGGAAAGGATGTTGAATTTTGTTAAATGCCTTTTCTGCATCAATCGAGATGATCATGTGGTTTTATGTTTTGATTTGTTGATATGGTATATTACATTAATTCATTTTCTTATGTTGAACCATCCTTGTATACCTGGGATGAATCCTACTTGGTCATGATGTATAATTCTTTTAATGTGTTGCTGGTTTCAATTTGCTAGAATTTTGTTGAGGATTTTTGCATCTATATTCATTAGAGAGATTGGTCTGTAGTTTTCTTTTTTTGTAATATCTTTGTCTGGCTTTGGTATGAGTGTGAATTTGGCTTCGTAGAATGAGTTAGGTAGCTTTCCCTCCTCTTCATTTTTTTGGAGAGTTTGAGCAGGATTGGTACTAATTCTTTCTGGAATGTTTGGTAGAATTCACCTGTGAAGCCATCTGGTCCTGGACTTTTCTTTTGGGGGAGCTTCTTTTTTTTTTTTTTCACATGGGCAGGCACCGGGAATCGAACCCAGGTCCTCTGGCATGGCAGGCGAGCATTCTTGCCTGCTGAGCCACCATGGTCCGCCCTTGGGGGAGCTTCTTAATGATTGATTCAATTTCTTTACCTGTGATTGGTTTCATGAGGTCGTCTATTTCTTCTCGAGTCAAAGTTGGTTGTTCATGCCTTTCTAGAAAGTTGTCCATTTCATCTACATTGTCATATTTATTAGCATAAAGTTGTTCATAGTATCCTGTCATTACTCCTTTATTTCTGTGGAGTCAGTGATTATGTCTCCTCTTCTGTTTCTGAACTTATTTATTTGCATCTTCTCTCTTCTTCTTTTTGTCAGTCTTGCTAAGGGTCCGTCAAGCTTACTGATTTTCTCCTAAAACCAGCTTCTGGTTCTGTTGATTTTTTCAATTGTTTGCATGTTCTCAATTTCATTTATTTCTGCTCCAGTCTTCATTATTCCTTTCTTTTGTTTACTTGGGGTTAGTTTGCTGTTCTTTCTCTACTTCTTCCAAGTGGACAGTTAATTCCTCGATTTTTGCCCTTTCTTCTTTTTTGATATAGGCACTTAGGGCAGTAAATTTCCCTCTTAGCACTGCCTTTGCTACATCCCATAAATTTTGATATGTTGTGTTTTCATTTTCATTTGCCTCAAAATATTTGCTGATTTCTCTTGTAATTTCTTCCTTGACCCCCTGGTTGTTTAAGAGTGTGTTGTTGAGCCTCCACATATTTGTGAATTTTCTGCCACTCTGCCTATTATTGATTTCCAACTTCATTCCTTTATGATCTGAGAAAGTGTTTTGTATGATTTTAGTCTTTTTAAATTTATTGAGAGTTGCTTTGTGACCCAGCATATGGTCTATCCTTGAGAATGATCCATGAGCACTTGAAAAAAAGGTGTATCCTGCTGTTGTGGGGTGTAATGTTCTATAATTGTCTGCTAAGTCTTGCTCATTTATTGTATTATTTAAATTCTGTTTCTTTATTGATCCTCTGTCTAGATGTTCTGTCCATTGATGAGAGTGGTGGATTGAAGTCTCCAACTATTATGGTAGATGTGTCTATTTCTCTTTTCAGTGTTTTCAGTGTTTGCTGCATGTATTTTGGAGCATTCTGGCTCAGTGCATAAATATTTATGATTGTTATGTCTTCTTGCTGAATTGTTCCTTTTATTAATACATAGTATCCTTCTTTGTCTCTTTTAACTGTTTTACATTTGAAGTCTAATTTGTTGGATATTAGTATAGCTACTACTGCTCTTTTCTGATTGTTATTTGCATGAAATATCTTTTCCCAACCTTTCACTTTCAACCTGTGTTTATCCTTGGGTCTAAGATGTGTTTCCTGTAGACAGCATATAGATGGGTCCTGTTTTTTTAATTCATTCTGCCAGTCTATGTCTTTTGATTGGGGAGTTTAATCCATTAACATTTAGTGTTATTACTGTATGGGTAGTACTTTCTTCTACCATTTTGCCTTTTGGATTTTATATGTCATATCTAATTTTCCTTCTTTTTACCTTTACTCATAGTCTTCATTTCTACACTCTTTTCCATACCTCTATCTTCTGTCTTGTTGTATCTGTGTCTAGTGCTCCCTTTAGTATTTCTTGCAGAGCTGGTCTCTTGGTCACAAATTCTCTCAGTGATTTTTTTGTCTGAGAATGTTTTGATTTCTCCCTCATTTGTGAAGGACAATTTTGCTGGATATAAAATTCTTGGCAATTTTTCTCTTTTAGTAATTTAAATATATCATCCCACTGTCTTCTTGCCTCCATGGTTTCTGCTGAGAAATCTATGCATTGTCTTATTGGGCTTCCCTTGTAAGTGATGGATTGCTTTTCTTTTGCTGCTTTCAAGATTTTCTCTTTCTCTTTGACCTCTGACATTCTGGTTAGTAAGTGTCTTGGAGTACGTCTATTGGGATCTTTTCTCTTTGCTGTACGCTGCACTTCTTGGATCTGTAATTTTAAGTCTTTCATAAGAGTTGGGAAATTTTCAGTGATAATTTCCTCCGTTAGTTTTTCTCCTTCTTTTCCCTTCTCTTCTCCATCTGGGACACCTACAGCACGTATATATTCGTGCGCTTCATATTGTCATTCAATTCCCTGAGTCCCTGCTCATGGTTTTCCATTTTTTTCCCTATATTTTCTTTTTCTTGTCAGATTTTAGATGTTCCATCCTCCAGTTCTGCCTCTCGAAATCTACCATTGTAGGTTTCCATTGTTTTTTTCATCTCTTCTACTGTGCCTTTCATTGCATAAGTTCTGTGACTTGTTTTTTCAGACTTTCAGTTTCTTCTTTTTGTTCATTCCTTGCCTTCTTTATATCCTCCCTTAATTCTTTGATTTGATTTTTGATGAGGTTTTCCATGTCTGTTCGTATATTCTGAATTAATTGTTTCAACTCCTGTATCTCATTTGAATTGTTGGTTTGTTCCTTTGGCTGGGCCATATCTTCAATTTTATGATTTGTTATTTTTTGCTGGTGTCTGGGCATTTAATTACCTTAATTAGTTTATTTTAGAGATTGTTTTCACTTCTTTTACCTAGGGTTTTCTTGCTGGATGAATTTGTTGTCTATCTGTTTTTTGACCTTCAGTTCAGCTTTTTCTGGACCTCTAGCTTAGGTTTTGTTTAACAGAGGAGAATTTTTCAGTGTTTTTTCTTGCCCTGCCTATATGGTGCCTTCCCACCCCCCACACCTCACCCTTAGGAGGGTCTACTTAGGTATTATAGACCCCAGCTGCATTTTCCCAGACCAAACTGGCCTCCTGTCAGGAGGAAAGAGTCACCTTAATCAGTTTTCCCTGAGGGTGAGACCCAGCAGGTTGAAAGACTTTCCTGTGAAGTCTCTGGACTCTGTTTTTCTTATCCTGCCCAGTATGTGGCAGGTCTCACCAGCACAAGATGATGGGGTACCTTTAACTTTGGCAGACTCTCCCTGCTGGGGGAGTGGTGGAGACAGAGGAGAGGTTGTAAGCTGGTTCTAATGGCTTCAAATTACCAAGCCCTGGGGTCTGAATTACTTAAGGGAGGGATTCCACCTGAATTGGGCTTCACCCTTTCCCTGGGGAAGGCACAGGCTCCAGACAAGTCCTCAAACAAGCTTGTTTGTGCCTATGCCTCATGCAGTTGTAGCCTGAGAAGTCCTGCCATTGTATCTGAAGGCAGTCAAAACTTTGTAGAAACAGAGCCACAAAAACCTCTGTTTCTTTTTTTTTTCTTTTTCTGTGAGCCCTGCCCGATTGGCACCAGGGCAAAAATGAGCGACCTTGGCTTTGACCAGGTTCACCTGAGCTGGGGGCCTATTTTTAGTTGGGGGCCTATTTTTAGTTGTCAGAATTTGTGAATTAATTCCACAATTGGCGTTTGGTTGCGCTCAGCCCCTGCTGCTGGTAAAGTCTCTTTTCTTCCCCCTCTGGGAAGCAGCCTGTGCGGGAGGGGCGCTGGCCACTGCAGCTTGGGAAACTCACGGTTCTGGGACGGCTTGCAGCTGGTCCAGCTGGTCCAGACTGGGGTACGCTGTGTGTCCCCAGTCACTGACGTGGCCCCAGGAGCTGTTCTATGCTGTTCCTGGTTATTTAGTAGCTGTTCTGGAGGACGAACTGAATTGTTCACCTTGCTAAATCACCATCTTGGCCTCTCCCCACCCCTTATGATTGCTTTTATTTCTTCAGGGTCTGTGGTAACACAACCCTTCTCATTTCTGATTTTGTTTATTTGCTTCCTCTCTCTTTTATTTTTTGTCAGTCTTGCTAGTGGCTCATCAATTTTATTTATTTTTCTCAAAGAACCAACTTTTGGTTTATTGATTCTTTCTATTTTGCTTTTGTTCTCCCTTTCATTTATCTCTATTTTAATCGTTATTTCTCTTCTTCTGTTTGCTTTGGGGTTAATTTGCTGTTCTTTCTCAAGTTCCTCCAGGTGAGCTGTTAAGTTCCAATTTTTGCTCTTTCTTTTTTTTTAATATAGGCATTTAGGGCCATAAATTTCCCTCTCAGCACAGCCTTTGCCACATCCCATAATTCTGATAAGTTGTATCGTCATTTTCATTCATCTGCAGATAGCTACTAATTTCTCTAGCAATTTCTTCTTTGACCTGCTGGTTATTTAAGAGTGTTGTGCTGGTTTGAAATGATGTATGTACCCTTGAATGGACATGTTTTAATCCTAATCCTATTTTGTAAATGCAGCTGTTTCTTCTAATCCTTATTCAGTACTGTATGTTTGAAACTGTAATGAGATCATATCCCTGAGATGTGATTTAATCAAGAGTGTTGTTAAGCTGGATTAAGCGGAGGCATGTCTGTGCCTATTTGGGTGGGTCTTGATTAGTTTACTGAAATCCTATGAAAGAGGAAACATTTTGGAGAGAGATTCGGATTGAGCAGAGAATACTGTAGCACCACAAAGCTGAGTCTATTAGCCGGCTATCTTTGGAGATGAAGAAGGAAAACACCTCCCAGGGAACTTCGTGAAACAGGAAGCTGGGAGAGAAAGCTAGCAGATGACACATGTTTGCCACATGCCTTTCCAGCCAAGAGAGAAACCCTGACTGGGTTCACCACATGCCTTCTCACTTGAGAGAGAGAAACCCTGAACTTCATTGGCCTTGTTGAACCAAAGGTATCTTTCCCTGGATGCCTTTGATGGGACATTTCTATAGGCTTGCTTTAATTGGGACATTTTCTTGGCCTTAGAACTGTAAACTAGCAACTTATTAAATTCTCCTGTTTAGAAGCATTTGGTGTCTGGTATATTGCATTTTGGCAGCTAGCAAACTAGAACAAGTGTGCTATTTAATCTCCACATATTTCTGAATGTTCTTGTTCTTTGGTGGTTATTGAGATCCAGCTTCATCTCATAGTGATCAGAGAAAGTGCTTTGAATAATTTCAGTGTTTTTAAATTTATAAAGACCTGTTTTGTTCCCCAGCATATGATCTACCCTGGAGAATGTTCCATGAGCATTAGAGAAGAATGTAGAACCTTGTGCTTTGGGGTTTGACCTATATATATATGTCTGTTAGGTCCAATTCATTGATCAACTTATTTAACTTCTCTCTTTCCTTGTTGATCTTCTGTCTGGTTGTTCTGTCTATAGAGGAGAGTGGTGTATTGAAGTCTCCTACTAGTATCGTTGAAACATCTATGGCTCCCTTCAGTTTTGCCCATGTCTATCTCATGTACTTTGGAGCTCCTTGATTGGGGGCATAAACATTTATGATTCTTGTATCTTCTTGGTGAATTGACCCTTTAATTAGTATATAGTGTCCTTCTTTGTCTCTTATGATTTCTTTACATTTAAAGTCTATTTTGTGTGATATTAGTATAGCTACTCCTGCTTTCTTTTGTTTACAACTTGTATGGAAAATCCTTTCACTTTCAATCTATTTGTATCCTTGTGTCTAATATGAGTCTCTTGTAAGCAGCATATAGCTCGATTATGTTTCTTAATCCATTCTGCCAATCTCTATCTTTTAATTGATAAGTTTAGTCTGTTAACATTCAAAGTTACTACTGAAAAGGCATTTCTTGATTCCACCATCTTATCTTTTTTATTTTATACGTCAGATCTATATATTCTTTCACCTCTTTCACTTTGTATTCTTTAAATTACCTTTAGTGGTAGTCTTCAATTCTGTGCTCTCCTCCAGACTTCCCTCTGCTGTCTTTTTTTTTTTTCCACCTGGCAGAACTCCTTTTAGTATTTCTTGTAGGCCGATCTCTTGTTGACAAATTGTTTCAGGACTTCTTTGTCTGTGAAAATTTTAATCTCTCCCTCAATTTTGAAGGACAATTTGGCTGGGTACAGAATTCTTGGTTGGAAGTCTTTCTCTTTCAAGATCTTGTATATATCATACCACTACCTTCTTGCCTCCAGGGTGCTAGTTGAGTAGTCTGAACTCAGTCTTATTTGATTTCCCTTGTATGTAGTAGATTTTTTTTTTCTTCCCCACTTTGAGGATTTTCTGCTTCTCATCAAAATTTGACAGATTGATTAATATGTGCCTTGGGGAAGGCCTATTTGGATTTATTCTGTTTGGAGTTCGTTGGATTAGGAATTTTCCCCCATTATATCCTCAACTACTCTTCCTAGCCCTTTATGCCTCTCTTCTCCTTCTGGGACACCAATGATTCCTATATTTGTGCGCTTTGTTTCGTCTATCATTTCCCTGAGTTCCCATTCAATTTTTTCTATCTTTTTTGCCATTTGCTGTTTTGAGTCTTCAAAGTCAATTATCCTGTCCTCTTTATCACTTATTTTTTCTTCTGTCTCTTCTAATCTGGTGTTGTGTGCCTCTAGTATGTTTTTTATTTGATCAGCAGAGTCTTTAATCTCTGTGATAGCTGCTATTTTTCTTTTTTTCAAATTCCTCTTTATGCTCTTCTGTTGTCTTCTTGATCTCCTTTATGTCATTTGCCATCCCACTTATTTTATTAAATAGAGTTATATGAACATCTTTGATTAGCTGTTCCAATGTCTGTCTCTCCTCTGGTGTTTTAATTTGGTCATTAGACAGGGCTATATCTGTCTGCATTGTGATATGTTTAGTGATCTTCTGCTGTCTTTGTGGCATGTAAATATCTGGATTGATTTACTTTGAGAGTTGATTTCTTTGAATAGTGTAAGGCCTTGTGTTTGTGGGATGATTATAGAGCAGGGAGCAGGGCATGGTGTGGAACGCTCAGTGCGGTGGTTTGCTTCAAGGCAGGCATGGGTGCAGGTTGGAGATGTTAAGCTGAGGTTTGTGAATCTGGGTGCCCAGCCTCCAGAGAGGATGTAGCTGTACGTGTGCACTGGTCTGGGGAGTGTAACCCTGGTGTGTGCAGATCTAAGGCACAGGGCCCTTTGTGCACATGTGTAGAGCTGTGGCATCAGGTCGGCATTATGCCTTCATGGAATGGGGGGCAGATGTGACGTGGCTGCGCAGGTTAACACTTTCTCGGAGCTGGGAAGTGTGGTTGAGGGCCATGCACACATGTCGTTCTAGGACTGCTGTAGAGTGCGGTTCCCAGAGCTGAATGATGTGATTGGGGGCCCTCGCACCTGCGTGGGTCTGGAAGTGCCATAAACGGATGCACAGAGCTCAGGCAGGGCAGGTTGAGGCTGTGAGACACTATGGGTGGAGGGGCAGGGGTAGCATAGGTCTGGAGGTTAGTGCCTACACCCTTTATGTGCTGGCAACAGCCTGCAGGGAACAGAGAGGGTGAGGTAGTGCTGGGCAAGGGTGCAGGAGAGGTGGGTTGGACTGCACTTGGGATGGGGGTGTGGGGCAGGTACTTGCACTGGGGGCTGGTGTGGTGGGGTTGCCTGGAGCGTGGTGAATTGGAGTGGGTGACGGCATTCAGGTGTGTGGGGTATAGGGTGAGTAGCTGGTCATGGGGCTGCACTGGTGAAGGTAGCATACCCAAGGAAAAGAGCCTGGCTTACTTCCTGGTCCTGGGCTCCTGTCCTTGCACTCCTGCAGGCTCCGCAGCCCCTTGCCTCTGTGCCTCCATGCCAGGCTCCAGCTTTCTGCCTCTCATTTCCTCAGCCTCTGCAACCAGGGCTGCTCCTTGTGGTGCAGAAGGCTCTCCCAGGTCAGCTGCACTCCCAAATTGCCACCTCAGTTGCCCTCCTGTCCCTTCTCTAACTTTTCCATGGAGCAGGGCTAATCTTGAGCCAGTCTGTTCCACCATCTTCACAGAAAGTCCTTTTTCTTCCTTTTTAATGTAGGCATTTAGGGCTATAAATTTCTCTCTCAGTATGCCTTCACTGTATCCCAGAAGTTAGGATGTGGTGTGTTCTCATTTTTATTTATCTCAAGATATTTACTGATTTCTTGTGCAGTTTCTTCTTTGACCCGCTAATTTTTTAAGAGCATGTGGTTTAACCTCAGTAAATTTGTGAATTTTCTAGTTCTCCAGCTGTTTTCGATTTCCAGCTTCATTTCATTATGATCAGAGAAAGTATATTTTCAGTCTTTAAAAATTTATTAAGACCTGTTTTGTGCTACAATATGTGGTCTATCCTGGAAAATGAGCTAAAAGCACTTGAGAAGAATGTATATCCTCCTGTTTTGGAGTGCAGTGTTCTATATATGTCTGTTAGAATTCGTTCATTTATCACGTTATTTGAGTTCTCTGTTTCCTTGTTGATCCTCAGTTTAGATGTTCTATCTGTTGATCAGAGTGGTGTGTTGAAGTCTCCCACTGTTATGGTACAGACATTTATTACTCCCTTCAGTTTTGCCAATGTTTGCTTCATGTAATTTGGGGCACCTTGATTAGATGCATAGGAACTTATGATTGTTATTACTTCTTGCTGAATCACCCCTTTTATTAATATATAATGTCCTTCTTTGTTATAACATTTTTGCATTTAAAGTCTGTTTTATCTGATATTAGTGTATCTGCTCCAGCTTTATTATTATTATTATTATTATTATTATTTGCTTACAGCTTGCATAGAGTATCTTTTTCTGTCCTTTCACTTTCAACCTCTTTGTATCTTTGGGTCCTTACAGTAATTATCTTGTAATCAGCAAATAGATAGACCATATATCTTTATCTATTCTGCCGATCTGCGTCTTTTGTTTGGTGAATTTAATTCATTAATATTCAATGCTATTACTGTAAAGGCAGTATTTACTTTAGCCATTTTAATCTGTGGCTTTTATTTGTTTTATCTTATTATTAATTTTGTAATCTCTTTTTATCATTTTAGTTACCCTTCCTGGTAATCTTCATTTCTGTACTTTACCAACCTTTTCTCTCCTATCTTTTCAGCCTGCAGAACTCCCTTTAGTATTTTTTGTAGGGCTAGTCACTTGTTAATGAACTCAGCTTCCATTTATCTGTGAATATTTGGAACTTTCCCTAAGTTTTGAAGGACAGCTTTGCTGGATAAGGAATTCTTAGCTGGAAAATTTTTCTTACAGTATGTTAAATATATCATGCTACTGCCTTCTTGCTTCTGTAGTTTCTAATGTGAAATTGGAACGCTCTGTTACTTGGCTTCCCTTGAATGTAGTAAATTGCTTTTCTCTTGATGCTTTCAGAGTTTTCTCCTTCTCTTCAGCATTTGACAGTCTGATTAACGTGTGTCTTGGAGTGGATCCATTTGGATTTATTCTATTTGGAGTATGTTGTGCTTCTTGGATATGCATATTTGTGTGCTCTAAAAGAGTTACTAAATTTTGGCCATTATTTCCTCAAATATTTTTTCTGTCTCTTTTCCTTTCTCCTTCTGGGACACCAGTGATCTGAATCTTTGTGTGCTTCATGTTGTCTATATTTTACTGAGACCCTACTCATATTTTCCCATTATTTCCTCTGTCTGTTATTTTTTTATGTTTGAATTTGCATGCTCTGTCTTTCTAGCTTGCTGATCCTTTCTTGTGCAGCTTCAAACTCTAGTGTATTTTTAATTTCATCTGTGGTATCTTTCATATCCATAAGATCAGTTATTTTTCTTTGTATACCTTTCAAATTCTTCTTTATATTCACCCCTGTCTTAATATCCTTTGCCTCTTTAGCCATCTTCTTAAATTGATTTACAAGATTTGTTTTAACATCTTTAATTAGTTCCAAATTCTGTAACTCCTCCAAATTTTTAATTTGTTTCTTTGTCTGGGCGATATCTTCCTGCATGTTAGTATGACTTGTGATATCTGGGCATCTGATTACCTTGATGGCTTTATTCTGAAGGTTGGTCTCTCTCTTTTGTCTAGAATTTTGTTAGGTTTGTGTTGATGCTCTTCTTTGACAATTGGTTTGTCAGTATCTCCCAGTCAATACAGGGGCAAATACTCATTCAAGGAGTGAAGAACAGATCCAAAGGCAGGGGAGATGGTGCAGAAAGCCCCCAAAAGCCTTTTTTTTTTTTTTTTTTTTTTTTGCCCTTCCACTTCACAAGGCTGCATTTCCTGGCCTGCCCAGGAGATCGTGATCTTTGGCAACCTATTTCCCCTTAGCTCTAAGAAAGCAGGCTGTTTTTGGCCCTTTGCTAGCTCTGCTTCTGACATGGTTGAAACAGTGGTGCCCAATGGCTTCTGACTGAGATGAGCTGGACCAGCACAATCCTGCATTCTAAATTTGCCGGCCAACATCTGACTCAGTACTCGGTTGTGCACCCCTCTGTACTTGCAGGGAAGGACTCCTGTGGCTATCCCAACCTGCAGCAGGCCCCCAGGCAAGAAGGTGTCCCTCAAAGCTTGGGGATAGGCACCAGAAACCATAGATAGAATTAATCCCACTCTCTGACCATGGTTTCTCAGTCTCTTTGTCCTGTACTTCCCTGGATGTCCCCAGAACTTCCCTGGTCTCGGGAACCACAGAACAGTTATTCAGACAGTTTTTGCCTATCCACCTGCTGTTTTGGGGAGAGGAGTAAGTTGTGCCGCTGCCTCCCTAGTCCTCCATTTTCCCAGGAAGTCCCCTTGTTTTGTCTTTGATTGCTCTAAGGAAGCCTATTATATTAGATTGAAATTGGTGTGTGTTCCATCTCTGAATCATGCAGAAGTCTAATCTTTTATGCCCAATCCTCTTTAGATCTACAGAGAACCCTCATATTCCCTTTGAAATTATACTCCTCCATATAACCCTCTTTTTTCTTTGATACCTCTTCCCATACAAGTGCCTATTTTTCTGCCCAATCAAGCTGTGATTCTGGGTCCTTCCCACAGAATCACCTCTTACAAATTTTCATTGAATGCTTATTATATCCAAGGAAGGACCTGTACTGGCATAAAAGCCCGTGGTATATATGGTGGCTTATAATCTACCAGGAGAAAAGACACTAAATAACATCAGGAAATAATGAAGGAGAGGATCTCCTGGTTTTATCCAGGATCTTTGAGCCAAATCTTCTTAGTAAAAATTTCTCTTCATACCTTCTTGAACTGTCTGTATGGAGACCACATGTAAGACTCCCTCTAGATTACAGCGCAATCAATGAGGAGCATTGAGCATATTAAAATAGAAAAAAAACAATAGCACACATCATCCCTTAATCATTTAAAAATCTCTGGAATAATGTAAAATTTAAATATACTGTAAATCCTTTTATAAGACCACATAGAGTCATTTCCCTAATCACACCCTTAATGGCAATAATGAACAAGTGCTTGTCTGTTTTAAGATATAATACTAGATCTAGAAAGCTCATTTGGTCCCTTTCTAGATTCTGTAAGCAAGTTATGAAACAAGTAAGTAGATAGAAAGTATTCATTCATTCAGCTTGGGCTGCATAATGTCAGACAATCCATGAGTTGTTTTTTTTTTTTTTTTACCTGAATAGAACACATTTTTTACTGAATTGACTGTTTAGGTTCCTTGTAGATACGATCTTAGCAAAGAAAACTAAAAAATTACTTTTGGGGAAGAAAATAGTAGCTAGTGATATCTCCTAAAACTTATCTTGTATTCATTTTTAATGAAATTGCTATAAATGTGTCTTATAGGACCAATATGTGGAGACTTTTTTATGCTCAAATAAAAGTTCAGAAAATTTCAGTATCATTATTTCATTGACTTTTCTTAGTTTTGAAACTAAAACAAAAACCGTAGCCAAAGGAAAACTCATGTATTAGTTAAATATTGCCACAATTTAAACTTACTTTATATGATTACATTATATCTAACACCTATGTATGTCCAGTCTTTGAGGATACAAAGATACTATTACATTAAAAGCTTTCTTGATTTTCTTATACATCTTTTTATACCTAAAACCTTGTTTAAATGTTATTTACTGATTCTGTAGGTAAAAGCTATTAATCTTTTGTGTTTACATACATATATAATAGGTTTGCCATATGTTTTGGTTTGCTGAAGCTGCTGGAATGCAGTATACCAGAAACAGGTTGAATTTTTAAATGGGGATTTATTAGGTTACAAATTTACAGTTCTAAGGCCATGAAAATGTCCGAATTAAGGCATCAAAAGAGAGATACCATCTCTGAGGAAAGGTTGCTGGTAACTGGGGTTCTTTTGTCACATGTGAAAACATGTGTTAAAGTCTATTAGCCCTTTTCTCTTTGTTCTGGTTTCAGTGGCTGTCTTCAAAATATCTCTGGGCATTTCTTTCTCTCTTAGCTCCCAGGGCTTTTTCTTTCTAAATTTTCTTCTCATGAGCTCTCTTAAAGGACTCCAGTAAAGGGTTAGGACCCACCTTGAACTGGGTGGGTCACATCTCCATGGAAACCACCTAATCAGAATGTCCCATCCATAACAGGTCTGTGCCCACAGGAATGGATTAGAAGAACATAGGCTTTTCTGGGTGCATAACAGACAGATTCAAACCAGCACACCATACTTGATTAATTTAGTGCTTCTAAAATGTGAATGACATCACATTTGGCCTGTTAGATTTCTTTTAGTAACAATCTTTCAGGTAAATTCATAAATGAGAAAAAAATGAATGCGAGTAGACAATTGTTCTATTTTGTTTTTGTTTAAATTAAAATAATTAGTATTCAGCCAGCCAAAGACAAATAAATTTGAATTGTAATTCTTGTCAGGAAAATTTTTTAATGCAGTTTTATTGAGATATATTCACATACCATACAAACCATCCTAAGTACACTGTCACTGGCTTACAGTATCATCACATAGTTGTGCATACAACCCTATGATCAATTTTAGAACATTTTCGTTACTCCAGAAAAGAAATAAAACTTAAAGAGAAAACCCAAATCCTCCCATAGCCCTTATCTCTGCCCCCATTATTGACCCATAGTATTGGTGTAGTACATTTGTTACTGTTGATGAAACAGCATTAAAATATTACTGTTAACTTGTGCTGGTTTGAAAAGGTTTATGTACCCTAGAAAAGCCATGTTTTAATCCTAATCCCATTTTGTAAAGGCAGCTGTTTCTTCTAATCCCTATTTAGTTCTATAGGTTGGACACTTTAATTAGATTATCTCCATGGAGATGTGACTCACTCAAGAGTGGGTGTTAAACTAGATTAGGTGGAGACATGTCTTTATCCATTCCAGGTGGGTCTTGATTACTTTACTGGAATCCTATAAAATTTTTGAGAAAGCTAGAGATTCGGAGAGAGCACAGAAGAACGTCAGAGCCACAAGAAAGCCACAACAGAGAATGCCATAGGACCATGAAGCAGAGAATCCACCAGCCAGCGACTTTTGGAGATGAAGGAAAATGCCTCCCAGGGAGCTGGAGAGGAAGCTAGCTGATGATGCTGTGTTTGCCATGTGCCCTTCCAGCCGAGAGAGAAATCCTGACCGTGTTTGCCATGTGCCTTTCCACTTGAGAGAGAAACCCTAAACTTCATCGGCCTTCTTAAACCAAGGTATCTTTCCCTGGGTGCCTTAGATTGGACATTTCTATAGACTTCCTTTAATTGGGATATTTTCTTGGCTGTAGAACTGTAAACCAGCAACTTATTTAATTCCCCTTTTAAAAAGCCACTCTGTTTCTGTTATATTGCATCCCAGCAGCTAACAAACTAGACCATAACTAAATCCATAGTTTGCCATAGGTCCATTTTCCCTCATAAACAACTCTATTGTTAACTCCTTCCAATAGCGTCATACATTTATTCTACTACATGAAAGAACTTTTTAATATTTGTGCAGTTAAATATGGGTATTGTTCATAATAAGATTCATTGTGTTGTAAATTCCCATGTTTTTACCTCCTACTGTCCTTCTGGTGCCATACATGACTCTAAAATTCCCCTTTCCACAACATGCCATTCAGAACTGTTAATTAATCTCACAATAACATGCTATAAACACCTCAGTCCACTTCCAAGTGTTTAAGTTCAACCTAGTTAACATTCTGCACATGTCAAGCAACCACTCCTCATTCTTTAGCCTCATTCTATATCCTGGTAACCTATATTCTTTATTTTATGTCTAGAGTTTACATATTATATTTAGTTCATATCAGTAAAATCATACAATATTTGTCCTTTTGTGTCTGACTCATTTCACTTAAGGTAATAGCCTTAAGGTTCATCCATGTTGTTATGTACTTCAGGACTTCATTCCTTCTTCCCACTGAATAATATTCCATAGTATATATATATACTACATTTTGTTTATCCATTCTTCTGTTTATGAACACTTGGATTGTTTCCATTTTTTAGCAATTGTGATTAATGCCACTATGAATATTGGTGTATAGATCTGTGTTCACGTTCCTGCTTTAAGATCTTCTGGGTATATCCCAAGTAGTGGGATTGCTGGGTCATAAGGCAACTATACTTAGCTTCCTAAGGAACTGCCAAACTGTCCTGTAATGCAGCTGTACCATTTTACATTCCCACCAGCAGTGAATGTGTTCCAATTTTTCCATATCCTCTCCAACACTTGTTTGTTTAATAGGTGTGAGATGATAGCTTGTGATTTTGATTTGCATTTTCCTAATAGCTAATGAAGCGAGCATCTTTTCATGTGCTTTTTATTTGTTTTTCCTCTTTGGTAAAAATGTCTTTTCATGTCTTCTGCCCATTTTTAAATTGGGTTGTTTGTCTTTTTATTGTTAAGTTGTAGGATTCCTTTATATATCCTGGATATCAAACACTTATCAGATATGTGGTTTCCAAACATTTTCTCCCACTGAGTTTGTTCCCTTTTTACCCTTTTGACAAAGTCCTTTAAAGCACTGAAGTGTTTGATTTTGAAGAATTCCCATTTATCCATTTTTTTCTTTTGTGCTTGTGGTTTGGGTGTAAAGTCTTAAGAAACCACCACCCATAATTACATCTTGGAGATGTTTTCTACATTTTCTTCTAGGAGTTTTATGATATTGGTTGTTATATTTAGATCTTTAATCCATTTTGAGTTAATTTTTTATATGGGGTTTGTTTTAGGGGTCCTGTTTCCTTCTTTTTGTTATGGATATCCAAAACCATTTATTGAAAAGACTGTTATGTCCTGATTGAGTGGGCTTGGGAGCTGTTCTAGTTTCCATTTCCATTCCATTGGAATGAAACCAATGAAGTTCAGGGTTTCTCTCTCAACTGCAAAGACACATGGCAAACATGGTGATACCTCCTACCTTTCCCTCCAGACTTTTTGTTTCATGGAGCTCCCCCAGCAGCATTTTCCTTCTTCTTCTCCAAAGGTCTCTGGCTACATGGGCTCTTATGGTTCTCATGGCTCTGTCGTGGCTCTCTCTTGTGGTTCTCTCTTGTGACTCTCTCCAAAATGTTTCCTCTTTTAAAGGATTCCAGTAAAGTAATCAAGACCCACCTGGAATGGGTGGAGTCACAACTCCATGGAAGCCATCTAATTAAACGTTATCACCCACAATTGGGTGGGTCACATCTCCATGAGAACAATCAAAAATCACCCAGCTAGCAGTACTGAATGAGGATGAAGGACATGGCTTTCTGGGGTCCACCACAGATTCAAACCGGCATAGGAGCCTTGTCAAAAATCGATTGAGGTGATGCGGCAGGCAGACAGCTTCCCAAGTGTGCGCCTCTTTCCTGCCTTCAGATTTCAAAGTCTATGTGGAGAGGGTGGCAGTGAGCTGTCCATCCCAGAAAAATCCTGCAAAAATGTCTTGGTATCCATCTCTAGAAGACCTTAAAATAGAGACAGTAAATTAGGCTCAGGCTGCCTTTTCTCCAAACCCTGCCAATCCAGAAGTTTTGTCAGAAGCTTTTGCTCCCATCGCTAAGATGGAAGTCTCTGTCCTAAAACTGTTTCGAGAGCTCTCTCTAAATGAAGAAGAATTACTTGCAAATATGGCCATGGTCCCTAGAGAACCATTGCAGGCATTGGTAGTAAGACCTTCCAGTGTGAACTATGGTATCTTCAATAACTGGTAATGATGTTGGAATTCAAAGAGCAGAAATTAAGCAGGGGATTCATGAAGTTATTTTGTGTAAGGCTCAAGATGGAAAAATTGACCTCAGACTTAAATTATTATGGGGTATGTATACAGCTAGTCCAAGCTAATTCTCCAGCATCTTTGGTTGGTCTGAGATTTGGTGATCAAGTACTCCAGATTAACAGTGAAAACTGGGCAGGCAGGAGCTCTGATAAAGCACACAAACCACTCAAACAGGCTTTTGGAGAAAAGATTACTATGACTATTCATGATAGGCCTTTTGAATGCACTATTGCCATGGATAAGGATAGTACTGGACAAGTTGGCTTTTTCTTCAAAAATGGAAACGTTATGTCCATAGTGAAAGATAGTTCTGCAGCCAGAAACAGTCTTCTCACAGAGCACAACAGCTATGAAATCAGTGGACAAAATGTCATTGGATTGAAGGACTCACAAATTGCAGATATACTGTCAATATCTGGGACTGTAGTTAATAAGACAATCATGACTGCTTTTATCTTTGAACGGATAGCACCAAGCATTATGAAGAGCCAGATGAATCACATCATTCCTGAGGTTTAAAGGTCAATTTCATAATGGAAATTTAGCTGGATTACTCCACTACAGTTTACTTCTATAGCAACTTTTGTATTATGCACATGAAGCTTTCCCAGAGCCAAAGAGCATATGCTGCATGGAGACCTTTCTATCTTACATATGGTTGGGAATCTAACAGTAAGATCTAATATCTTGTCTAGACTTCAAGATAGTTGTAGCCTTATCCTGGTTTTACAGATGTGAAATGTTCAGAAGATAAATAGACTGTCATAGAATAGTTTATCTACCAGAAACTTGATGCTTTCTACAAACCATTATGATTAAGATGACTGATACAGGCTCTAAGCTTTGTGTTGGAAACAGTTACATTTATATAGTGAGTACTGATCCTATTAGTTTATTTCTATGATAAACTACATTTTTAATGTGTTGCTATATTACATTTAGAATGATTGCCTTTGACTTTTTTTCCTAGTTCTGTTTACATGAGTATGTGTGTGTGTGAGATGCCAATTAAGTAACACTGGTTTCATTCTATTTAAGCACTATACAGTGTGTGTAGATTGCAAAAAGTTGTGATGATTATCATTACCTTCACTTAAAACTGTCACCTTAACCACGTTAATTAAGCATTTAGAATAAAAGCCAAAATATAATTAATTGCTGCCTTTTATAAAATACAAAATGTATTTCTATACTAAACTGAAACATACACTAACAATTTCACAGTCCTTATCGAATGATAGCAGAGCTATTTAGTTGTATTTGAGATTTTCTAGTCATTGCATTTTGGCATTCTTACATTAACAATATATAAACTAGCTACTTTGGAACTGTCTTAAAATATTGTCATTGTTCCATTTCCCTTATTTCACCCTGCAAACAAAATGGCAGTTGATACTTATCCTGATTTTTTGTTTAATGCTTATTCTAATTATACATGTATAAATAAAAGTTTAATTTTCAGTCAGAAGAAGAAATCAAGTGACCATAGATCTATTTCTGAATGGTCAATTCGATTCCATTGATCAATATGTCTGTCTTTATGGTAGTACCATGCTATTTTGACCACTGTGACTTTATAATCTGCTTTAAAGTCAAGAAGCATGATACCTCCCACTTCATTCTTCTTTTTCAAGATGTTTTTAGCTATTTGAGTCCCCATATTCTTCCAAATAAAACTGATAATTAGCTTTTCCATTTCTGCAAAATAATCTGTTGAAATTTTGATTAGGATTGCTTTGAATCTGTAGATCAATTTGAGTAGAATTGACAACTTAATGACATTTAGCCTTCAAATCCATGAACAGAAAATATCTTTCCATTTATTTAGGTATTCTTTGATTTCTTTTAGCAATGTTTTGTAGTTTTCTGTATACAGGTTGTTTGCTTCCTCAGTTTAATTTATTCCTAGAGAGTTGATTGTTTCAGCTGCTATTGTAAATGACATTTTGTTCTTGATTACCACCTCAGATAGCTCATTATTAGTTGTGCTGGTCTGAAGCTATCATGTACCCTAGAAAAGACATGTCCTTTAATCCTCATTCAGTATTGCTGGATGGGACCTTTTTGATTGTTTCCATGGAGATGTGACCCACCCAATTGTGGGTGGTAACTTTTGATTGGATGGTTTTCATGGAGATGTGTCTCTACCCATTATTCAAGTTGGGGTTGCCTACTGGAGCCCTTTAAGAGGGAACCATTTTGGAAAAAGCTTTAGAGCCACCAGGACCAACAGAGTCCACACAGCCAGAGACCTTTGGAAATGAAGAAGGAAAACACCCCCTGGGAAGCTTCATGAAACAAGAAGCCAGGAGAAAAAGCTAGCAGATGTTGCTATATGTGACCTCCCAGATGAGAGAGAAACCCCATACTTCACTGGACTTTCTTGAGTGAAGATGACATCTTGTTGGTGCCTTAATTTGAACATTTTCACAGCTTTAGAGCTGTAAACTTGCAACTTAATAAATTCCCTTTTAAAAAGCCATTCCATTTCTGGTGTATAGCATTCTGGTAGGTAGCAAACTAAAACACTAGTGTATAGAAACACCATTAATTTTTGTGTATTGATCTTGTATCCTGCTACTTTGCTGAACTTGTTTTAATAAACAAGTAACTTTGTTGACATTTTTAAAGGATTTTCTAATTGTAGGATTATATCATCTGCAAATAGCTTCAGTTTTCCAATTTCAATGCCTTTTATTTCATTTTCCTACCTAATTACTCTAGCTAGAACTTCTAGTTCAATGTTGAATAACTTTGGTGACAGTGGGTATCCTTGACTTATAGGGAAAGCTTTCATTCTCTCACCATTGAGTATGATAGCTGTAGATTTTCATATATGCTATTTATCATGTTGAAGAAGTTTCCTTTGATTCCTACTTTTTGAAGTATTTTTATCCTGAAAGGGTGCTGAATTTTGTCAAATGATTTTCCTTCATCAATCGAGATGATTTTGTGGTTTTTCCTTTTTATTTATTAATATAGTGTATTACATTAATTGATTTTGTTGTGTTGAACCATCCTTGCGTATATGGGGTGTAAAACCCACTTCGTCATGGTGTATAATTCTTTTAATATGCGGGTGAGTTCAATTTGCAGCTGTTTTGTTGAAGATTTTTGCATCATATTCATTAGAGAGATTGGTCAGAGTTTTCTTTTCCTGTAGTATCTTTATCTTGTTTTAATATTAGGTAATGTTGACTTCATAGAATGAGTTAGGTACTGTTCTCTCTTCTTCAATTTTTTTGGAAGAGTTTGTGCAGGAAGGGTGTAAATTCTTCTTGGAATTCATGATAAAATTTGCTTGTGAAACCATTGGTCCTGGGCTTTTCTTTGTTGGGAGGTTTTTCATGACTGATTCAGTCTGTTTTCTTGGGATTGGTTTGTTGAGGTCTTCTATTTCTTCTCAAGTCAATGAGGGCTTCTCAAGTCAAGTCTAGGAAGGTGCTCCTTTCATCTAAGTTGTCTAGTTTGTTGGCATACAATTGTTCATAGTATCCTCCTGTGACCTTTTTATTTCTTCAGGGTCTTTGGTAATACCCTTGTCTCATTTCTGATTTTATTTATTTGTGGCTTCTCTCTTTTCATCTTTGTCAGTCTAGCGAAGGGTTTGTCAATTTTATTAATTTTCTCAAAGAATCAACTTTTGGTTTTATTGATTCTCTCTATTGTTTTTGAATTCTCTATCTCATTAATTTCTGCGCTAATCTTTATTATTTCTTTCATTCTGCTTGCTGTGGGACTCGTTTGCTGTCCTTTCTACAGTTTTTCAGTTAGGTCATTGATTTAAACTCCTTGTTCCTTTCTAATCTAGATGTTTATGGGTATAAATTTCTTTCTTGGCACTTCCTTCACTGTGTCCCATTAATTTTGATATGTTTTATTCTCATTTTCATTCATCTCAAGATATTTACTGATTTCTCTTGCAATTTCTTCTTTGACCTACTGATTGGGTATATTTGTATATTTTCTAGTTCTCCCTTGTTATTGATTTCCGGCTTCATTCCATTAGATCAGAGAAAGTGGTTTGTATAATTTCAATCTTTTTAAATTTATTAAGACCTTTTTTGTGTCATCTATCTTGGATAATGTTCCATAAGCACTTGAAAAGAATGTATATCCTGCTATTTTGGTGCAATGTTCTATATATGTGTGTTAGGTCTATTTCATTATCATATTATTTAGGTTCTCTGTTCCTTTACTGATCCTCTGTTTAGATATTCTATCGATTGGAGAGAGTGATGTGTTGAAATGTCCCACTATTATGGTAGAGTCATTTTTATCCCTTTACACGTTTTGCCGATGTTTGCCTCATGTACTTTGGTGCTCTTTGATTAGGTGCATATATATTTATGAGCTTTATGTCTCCTTGATGCATTGCCCCTTTTATTAATATATAGTGTCCTTCTTTATCTCTCTCTTTTTTTTTTTTTACATGGGCAGGCACCGGAAATCGAACCCAGGTCCTCTGGCATGGCAGGCAAGTATTCTTGCCTGCTGAGCCACCGTGGTCCACCCCTTCTTTATCTCTTTTAACATATTTGCATTTAAAGTCTATTTTGTCCAATATAGTATAGCTACCTTAGCTTTTTTGTTGTGGTTGTTTATTACTTGCATGGAATATCTTTTTCCATCCTTTCACTTTCAACCTGTTTGTATCTTTGGGTCTTCAGTGAGTCTCTTGTAAACAGCGTATAGATGGATCTATTTCTTCATTTATTCAGCCAAACTGTGTCTTTTGATTGGGGAGTTTAATCCATTAATATTCAAACTTATTACTGTAAAGATACTTTTTTTTTTTTACATGGACAGGCACTGGGAATCGAACCCAGGTCCTCTGGCATGGCAGGCGAGCATTCTTGCCTGCTGAGCCACCGTGGCCCGCCCGTAAAGATACTTCTTAATTCAAACATGTTATCATTTGGTTTTTATTTATCAGATATATATTTTCTCTCTCTTTTTTTCCTTTAATTTACTTTTACTAATATTCATTAATTC
Source organism: Myrmecophaga tridactyla (assembly GCA_004026745.1). Classification (NCBI taxonomy): domain Eukaryota; kingdom Metazoa; phylum Chordata; class Mammalia; order Pilosa; family Myrmecophagidae; genus Myrmecophaga; species Myrmecophaga tridactyla. The sequence continues at coordinate 58,161 of PVIY010003613.1, forward strand.
TTTACCCTCTTCCAGACCCTTCTCTCCATCCTTTCTTTTCAGCTGACAGGATTCCCTTTAGTAGTTCTCATAAGGCCAATCTCTTAGGAATAAACTCTTTCAGGTTCTGTTTATCTGTGAATATTTTAAACCCTTCCTTAATTTGAAGGACAGCTTTGCTGGATAGAGAATTATTGGCTGGCAATTTTTCTCTTTCAGTATCTTAAATGTATGGTACTACTGCCTTCTTGCCTCTATCATGTCTGATAAGAAATCAATACTTAGTGTTATTGGGCTTACTTTGTATATGGTGAATTGCTTTTCTCTTGTTGCCTTCAGAATTTTGTCTTCTTTTCAGCATTTTACAGTTTGATTAGTATGTGTCTTGGAGTTTGTCTGTTTGCATCTATTCAGTTTGAGTACACTGGGTTTCTTGATTTGCGTATCTATGTCGCTTTTTAGGGTTGGGAAGTTTTCAGCCATTATTTCTTTGAATATTCTTCCTGGCACCTTTCCCGTCTCTTCTCCTTCAGGAACTCCCATGATGCATATATTTGTGGCATTGTGTTGTCAAGCAATTCCCTGAGTCCCTGCTCAAATTTTTCCATTTTTTTCTTCCTTTGTTCTTTTGTCTGTTCTAATTTGTTTGCTCTGTCTTCTAGCTCGGTGATTCTTTCTCCTGCCTCTTCAAATCTGCCATTGTGTGTCTCAAATATATTTTAAATTTTATCTACAATGTCTTTTATTTCCATAATGCCTGTTATTTTTTCTATGTATTTTTTCAAATTCTTTCTTTATGGTCTTCTAGTGTCTTCTTAAAATCCTTTCTCTCTTTATATATATTTCCCTTCATTTCTTTGAACAGATTCAGGAGATTTGTTTGAACATCTTTGATTAGTTGTTCCAAATTCTGTGTCTCCTCTAACTTTTTTATTTGTTCCTTTGATTGGGCCCTTTCTTCTTGAATTTTAGTATGCTCTGTGATTTTTTTCACTGATATCCAATTATCTTGATGGGTCTATTCTGAAGGTTGGTTTCTCTTGCCAAGGATTTAGTTGTTGCCTAGGTTTGTATTAGGGCACTGCTTTACCAGGTGGGTTGTCAGTATTTCTCAGCCAATCCAGGGCCACCCATGCAGGGGGTGTAATGATGGGCCTGGGATAGGGTCTAGAGAGGTTCTGAAAAAAGCCTGCAGTTTTCACCTGCACTTTCCAGCATGCCCAGAAGATGGTGCCATTCAGCGACTTAATCATCTTCAAAATCTGTTTACCTCCTAGAGCTGGGCAGTGTCTGACTGGGTGGGGCTGAAACTGCAGTGTTCCTGTTTTCTCACTTCACCAGCCACAGTCTGGCTTAGTGTGGGGCTGTGTCCTCCATTTTACTTGTGGTAGAGGATCCCTCCAGCTGCTCCAGTCTGCAGCTGTCTTCCAAGAAAGGATCTGGCTGTTTGGTACTATTTCCCTCAAGGATGGGGGATGGGAATCAGGACCCACGTGTGGAATACAGTCTCTGTCAAAGTTTCTCAGATTCCTTGCTCCTCACTGTCCTGGGCCTTGAAATGTCACCTGTCCTCTGGGTCCCCAAACAGTGATTCCAACAGCTTCTGCCTGGCTACTTGCTGCTTTGGGGAAAAGTTCTCCTAACCCTCCTTTTTGGAGACTCCCCCTTTTTGTCCTTTTATATTCTGTCCTCCTCAGTGACTTAATTCCTGCTGTGAGTTCCTGTGGGCTTAGTACTCTGTGTCTGAATATAGGTGTGGATCTATCTTACTTCTATGAGAGATTTTATCGTCTGTGTCCATGGTAGTAGGTGGGAGAGATCCTGGCTGCTGTCTCTGGGACTGAGCTGTGTAGAACCAAATGATAGGGAAGGGAGAGGAGTGGCCAGTCTGGGATGGAGGTTTCCTACTTGGTATTTTTCTCTTTCTCTGATTCAGCATTTATGGGATCCCTCTCCAGTCTATACATTCCTCTAGAATTCTGAACAAGTGAGAATTGTCCTTTTTTTGCTGAATCTCTGGGGAGAGGTTTCCAATAGCTACTTACATTGCCATATTGATGACATCACCTTCTTGTCAGAAAATTTTGCATGCAACTATTCAAACCATTGCTTTAGAATTTGTGTGGTAAGAAAGTAGAACATTACTTTGGCAAATGTAGTGCTTAGTAGGTTGGAGAGGAGAAATGAAAATCCCCAATGGGTAATAGGAACTTCTATGCTTTCTGAATATAGCTACCGAATACTTTTAAGGCAACTGATAAATCAGAAACTAGAGCAAGAAAGTACTAGAAGTCTGTATCACTGTCATTGTGATAGTGTCATTTATTGAGAAATTGATGAAAACATAAGGAGTTGCTTTCTCTACAAAGCTAAGGAAAGAATAATTATTTCTAGATATGCAAAAATCCCTCTTAAAAATTTGAAATTTGATATTTGATATTATTTTCCCTTGAAAATTTGTGGAAATATATTTTGTAAAACTTTAAGGGTATGGTAAACGTGCTTTTAGGAATGCTATTTATAATGAAGGAACTCAGCTATAGCTTAAATATACCTTAAAATTATAAATACTTCAGTTTTTAATAAAAAGTACCACAAAATTAGTATTCTTAATGCATACACAAAATGATGCCTTACACATCTAACGTGGGACTTTTCTACACCTGCAAAGAGAAAACACTAGTTTTCCTAATCAGAAAGGTTTTTATTTGCAGATCTACTCCACTGCTCTGAGTCATTATTGGTTACAAGCTTTATATTTAACTTGAAATGCAAAGAATTTTCTTTCAGGCTTGAAGTTCAGTTGTTTTTCAAAGTGTATGCACGTACATTTTGAGCTTCCTTTGTCTTACCACATATACTTGAAAAACAAGGCCAAACATTTGAAGGAGGTGTGTGTGTGTGTGTGTGTGTGTGTGTGTGTGTGTGTATGTGTGTGTTTTGTGGCATCAATTGCATTATTTTTTCACTCTGCCTATCTGGAGGATACTTTCTTTATATCTTTCTCATGCTCATCATTATGAGTTTTCATCCTAGCAGAAGCACTAATGTTTGTCTTTGCCACCACTTGAAAAGTCACATTTATTGGGCTGACTTGTCCAGTATTTCTATCTAAAATTCTAAAGATACACTGTATATATAGCTGGAGAAGTGAAAGTACAGGATTTAGGATTTTGCACCTATTTACAAATGAGATTGGACTGTGGATACCCCTTATATCCCCTTTTGTGTCACTATTATTGTCAGATTTGGTTATTCTAACATAATGAAATGAGTTGACTGGTTTCCATTGCTGTAAACATTTTATATAGGAATCATCTGCTTCCTAAAAGTAAGAAAGAACTCTGATATAAAACTTCCTGAGTAAAATAAGTACTATGAGGAAAAACAAAGCAGGAGAAGGAGACAAAGGACAGAGTGAATGGCCTATATTGTTTTATTTATTTATTTATTTATTTTCTCAATTTTTATTAATTAGACCAATCAACACACAATATGAACATTCTTTTTTTCATCACATAGTTGTATATTCATCATCATGATCATTTCTTTAAACATTTGCTTTAATTCAGAAAAAGAAAACAGAAAAAAAAATCATACATACCATACCCCTTACCCCTCCCTTTCATTGATCACTAGCATTTCAATCTACTAAATTTATTTTAACATTTGTTTCCCCATTATTTATTTATTTTTAGTCCTTATGTTTTTACTCATCTGTCCATAAGGTAGATAAAAGAAGCATCAGACACAAGGTTTTCACGATCACACAGTCACACTGCGAAAGCTATATCATTATACAATCATCTTCAAGAAACATGACTACTGGAACACAGCTCTACATTTTCAGGCACTTCCCTCCAGCCTCTCTGTTATGCCTTAACTAAAAAGGTGATATCTATTTAATGTGTAAGAATAACCTTCAGGATAACCTCTCGACTCTGTTTGGAATTGCTCAGCCATTGACATTTTATTTTCTCTCATTTCTCTCTTCTCCCTTTCGGTCGAGAAGGTTTTCTCAATCCCTTGGTGCTGAGTCCCAGCTCACTCTATTACCAGGAAGGTTTATACCCCTGGAAGTCATGTCCCGTGTAGAGAGGGGGAGGGCAGTGAGTTTGCTTGCTGTGTTGGCTGAGAAAGAGAGGCCACATCTGAGCAACAAAAGACGTTCTCTTGGGGGTGACTCTTAGGCCTAATTTTAAGTAGGCTTAGCCTATCCTTTGTGGGGTTAAGTTTCATATGAACAAACCCCAGGATTGAGGGCTCAGCTATTGATTTGGTTGTCCCCACTGCTTGTGAGAATATCAAGAATTCTCCACTTGGGGAAGTTGAATTTTCCCCCTTTCTCACCATTCCCCCAAGGGGACTTTGCAAATACCTTTTTATTCACTGTTTAGATCCTTCTGGGATTTATTGAGGCATCACTCTGGACAAACCTACAAAATTTCATGCCCTACTCAAGGTTCCATGTACTTATGGTGTCCAATTAAGCTATCCACATAAGTTATATTAGGAAATACATTAGTCAAAATATAAATTTTGTACCAAATAAATATTTTTTGCTTTAGTCTCACACATGAAAATAGATGGTAATTAATGTTTTAAAGCTTTAACTTATGTGTGAGGCCTGTTGTTTTAGATAAGTAGATAGGAAAGGTTTCTCCAATGAGCAAAATCACAATGAAGTAAGGAGGCAAGCCAAGTAATATCCTAGGCAGAGAATGCAGGAGGGCAAAAGTCCTAAGTTGAGCACGTGTGTGGCACATTAAAGGAACAGCAAGAGAGCTAGTGTATCTAGAGCAAAGGGGATAATGGTAGGATGTAAAAGATGTATAATCTGAGAGGTTAGTTTATTTAGGGCCTTATAAACAAAATTCAACAAAACATGCATTTCTTTGTTATTTCTGATCATCTTAGATTTTGTTCCTCAGTCATGCTTTTCTATCTTTTGGATTTGACTGATCACTTACTGTATTTTTATTCTTTCTTTTTTTTCAGTTTTTAATATAGGTTCAAGAAGTGCAGCTGGGAGTGCATTCTCTAAGCTTCATGGCCATAAGTCACGTGACTATCCCAATCTTCAAGGGAGGTCAGGAGATGTAGGTTTGTAATGAGTACATTGCTGCCCTGAACAAAATGAGGATTCTATTAGTAAGAAAAAATGCGAGAATGAATATAGGATAAGCTACTAGCAATATCTTTCATAAAATCCTATGGGCCCTGCAGATTTTGCTGTAGATTCCATTGCAAAATGGAAAGATACCCAATTTCTTTTGTGAAACTAACCATAATCCTCTATAAAAACTGACAAATATGATTGAAAAGGAAAATTTTAGACCAGTTTCACTTTTGAAAATTATTGTGAAAACTAAATAAAATGCAAACATACCAAAATTTCAGTATATTAAAAGAATCATTCATCATAATCAAATATAGAACACATTCCTCCATTTCCTCAGCTCGGGTCTTTCCAGCTTGCCACCATATACCTGCCTATGTCCCTATTTAGGTAGACTCTGCTGAACATACATCTTCCAGGCTCAGGGAAAAATAGCATCTGCAAGTTCCTTTTTTGATATGAAAGTATAAAAATAAGGGTACTTCTAATTTTCTTTGAGCTCTTAGAATTAGTTTTATAAAATCAATTTATCTACTTCTTGTGAAATGTGTCATTGCAATTTTCTCTAAGAATAAATAGGCTAAGGTTTAAAGTTTGAAACCACAGTAATGCATGTTTCACACTGATATTATAAATCTTCTTTGACTATAACCTACGTTAAGAAATACATTTTAGGGTGGCTGCCATGGCTCAGCAGGCAGAGCTCCGACCTGCCGTGCTGGAGGTCTGGAGTTCGATCCCTGGTGCCTCCTGCCCATATGCAAATTTAAAAAAATTAAAAAAAAAAAAAAGAAAGAAATACATTTCATACTGCGATCAAGTACATACACATACATAACACATGCATTTATCTATATGATTGAGATAAAAGTTTAATAAAAATTAGCAAGGATCTATGCAAAGTATTCTGCTCTTATCTATTCTATTCTAATTCATTAAAAAATTAGTATCAACCCACCAAATTGATTTCTTAACCCACTGTGGGTAGTGAACTGCAACCTGATGAAACACTATGAGACCATGCATTTCAGCAGTATTATGGTACTGAACAGAGATGGTGATTCTTTTTATTGTAAAGCAAATAAAATGCCTGGATTTTAAGAATTTAATTTTGAATGATGAGAATCATTGGTTTTTAGAAATGCTATTTCCCAATTTTGTTATAAAGATTAACTTTTCATGTCTAGGCAGGATGCTTCTGGTGCTAGTTGCTAGTTTTTATTTCATTTCTAGGGGGGAGTAAGATAAGAAAGACAATTTTCTAAATGGTGATTTCTTTTCTTTCTGCAGTCTCATGTGTGAATATGAATCTAGTGCATCATTAACCTAAGGACCTCATCAATTGGAAGTTACAGTTTTTGCCATCAACTTGTCTTAACCTTTTCGGTCTGGTTCTATTCCTCAAACAGTGGAACACTTTTTTTTTTTCAAGTTGTATTTATTACAGAATTAAGCAAATGGCCGATAGTGGCTTGGGTAGAAAAACCCTAAAATGCCCCACCTGTTCATCTGTTATTAAGAAAGATGCGCTTCATATATGTTCCTGCAAAAGAAGGGTTTCTCCGATTTCAGTGGTGGAAATGTCAGCTACATCAAGCATTGGTAGTTCAGAATATATAGTTTTTCCAGAGAGAAAAAAAGAAAAAAGTGCCACCAGAGACCTTGACTCTGAGAAAGATTTGGTAAATATCAATGATTGCACCTCTCAGCCCAAGTTGACATCCCATTCCCTAATCCCATCCCTAGTTTCCTTCATATTCCCTGGCCCCTTGTCAGAGAATTCATTGCCTTCCCAACTATTGAAGGAATATTTCTTTCTCACAGAAGAGGTGAACAAAGTTGACTAGTAATTTCTTTTGTTGATATTCCTAACCATTGCCCAAATTAATGATTTTCAGGATCCTGAATAATTATGACTATTACTCTACCTTCTTTTGGTTTACACAGAAGTGGATTGGTTTTCCATTTGAATTAAATGTGAATTTTTGAGCATTTTCTTCAACTCAATGCAGAATGAGATTTCTAGTTGAGGTGTAAAATATAGGATGGTTATGCTTTTATTATTTAAGACCATTCCCGGTTATCACAATGGATTATCAAATATACTTTACAAACTTAATTTATATTAGTTACACACAACCATGACCACTCAGTTGGACTGTTTTGAATGCATTCACCTTTATAAAGAAGAAGCAGTATGGAAGACTGTAGCTGGTAGAGCATAGCTTTGGTGATAGAGAGCAGTAAGTTAAAAAAAAAAACTCATGTTCTCTGCCCTCACAGTTATATCTTTTAACACATTTTCCCTCAGCCATTATTTGCTGATTTGTATAGCTGATTATATAGCATAATTATAGTATAGCATATTACTGTTGAATAGAGGTCTCTGGGTGAAATGTTATTATGTTTTTTTCATTAGAAGCATATTTTGTGAATGCCTGGTCAGTAATTTTTTTTTTTGGGGGGGGTCACAATATATGTAACGATGCTAGAGTAAATCTCCCTGGTTTCCAGGGAATATTGTAGATCTGATTTAGTCTAAATCAGTGCAGCACCATCAGGTTTCCTTAGGAACTTGTTATAAATACAGTTTCCTGGGCCCTCTCCAGAACTGCTGAATCAGAAACTTTGAGGATGGGGCCCAGCAAGTAATTTTTAATATATAACCTATTTGAGATAATTGTTACATTTTTAAACAAAGGTGATTGAGAAAACTATGAAGTTGCCTTCTCTTGTGATATTAAAGAATTGGATAAGTTCTGATACATTTGCTGTACATGTTTTCATGGAGATTTCTCTGCATTCAGGGGATTACTCTGGATGACTTATTTGGGATTTCTTTTAGCCTAATGCTCTACTGAATCATACTGAGTTTAGAATTTGAAAAATATACAAAACTATCTTGATCACAGAAAATACTATGATATACATAAGAGATTTATCAGATTGTCTAAATTAAGAATCTTGCTTTGTCAACAAGAATATTCTGTTTTAAAGTTAATTTTTTAAATTCCTTTTTGATCTAAGCCTTCAAAAGCCTTAAATGTCGAGAGAAAACCATCTCAACAACAATGGGTTCGGGGTAATTTTACAGAAGGCAAAGTTCCTCACATACGGATGGATGATGGAGCTGCTATTCAGGTAAATAGAAAACAAACTGAAATTGTTTTTTACCAGCTATTAGGAGTTTTCAGATTTTGTGTCACTTTATGATTAATGGCAAAAATGATTTAAAAGTAAGTCTTTAAGGAAAGGAAGGAAAGAAAATGAAGAAGGAATTTGCCATTTTCAAGTATGTCAGACTTTTTTACTAAAGATAATACAAACTAACTATTTTCTCTGCCCATAGTGGACATAATGCACTTAAAGTAGAGGGCATTTTTATTAGACAAAATGGAGAACATTTTTGGTCTTCAAGTCTTGATTATTGTGAGGGCAATCGTGGAGACTTTGTGTAGACCTCCTAAAGATGCTTAGAGAGACATATGCAGGTGACTTTAGAGTTTGGCTGTTCACTTCCTTGATACCTGGAAATGAGACCAAAATGTCCCTCATAGACTGTTCCAGCTTTTCTAGGCTGTGATGGGATAAGTGATGGGATAATAAGAATAATATTATTCTTCTCTGTTAGAACCATTTTAAATTAAAATGCATTCATTTAATATCAAACAGGAAAAAACAAAAGCATCTTCATTACATTAACATTAGATGTTAATTCATTAACATTATATCTCTAAAAATTTAAGGGAGATTTGGAAATTTACTGAAATTGGTCAGAAAAACTTCCTGAGAAATTTTGACTAAAAAAATTTAAATCTTTCTTTTTAAATTGAGGGCATCATTAAAAAACCATTTTACTGAGTTTTAACTTAGCCATAAGAATTTTTATACAGAGAACAATATGTGTTCCATGTGAAAAATTAGGAAAATATGGATTGAAAAGTAAAGAAGAAAATACAAATCATCAAGATATAATCAATTTTAATATTATTATCTTTCATTTTTTTCTATGCACATACAAATTTTATCCTATTTTTTCTTTTCAATTTTTTCCTGTTGAAAAATTTAAAATATATATGTGTTTTAAAGAAATAAACTTACCAGTAATTTTTAAGTTAAAGTTTCCTCATAAAATGGATAACTTTTGTAAAAATTTTAATTCAAAATGTATAAAGAGGAAAGTTATGATCATCCAAAATTCCATTACCCATACAGTAGAGGAGTAGATAGCTACTCTTAATTTGAGGAACATCTGTCCAGACATCAATGTGTCATCATCACCAATACCACATTTTCACAATAGAATCATATCATGCATGCTTATCACACTCTATACAATGCTATAGATTACTTTGTCTAGTCATTAAAAATAGATCTACTCTATCATTTTAATAGTATCCTCTTAAAATTGTTAGAAACAAGAAGTCATTTTTCTCTTATTTTCATCCCTATATGTTATCAAAGCAATTGGTTGAAAAATACAAAGATCAGTTTATAAAATTTAGTTGAGCAGTTGGACTATTCCTCTACCCCTTCCCTCATTTTAAAAATCCTATTTAAACAGTATTAAAATATTGTGTACATGTTTTGGTTCTATATGCTTAGAGAGAAAATAAAAGTTTGGTTTTTAAATGGGAAGGAAAACTGTGAGTTCTGGAACTGGGATTATTTTCTTCTGTGAAAAAAGGATAAACAATTTTAATTAAGATTTAACTCATTTTGTATAACATAGTTGAAAATTGTTGCATATAAATCTAATAAAATAAAATTTTGATTTTTCTTATTTTCTGACTAATTATCTAAATTTTCTGACTTGATTCTCAATATAAGTGGTAATGTAGTGGGATAAGAAGGATGAAAGTGATTACAAGACATCAAGAAAGCAGTGCTTTCCTGCTCCTAAGGTTGGATGGGCTATACCTTGCATGGCTTTAGGGGTTGTCTTTCACAACATTCAGGACCATAAATCCAGAGCTTCTGTTCCAAGGTTCAATTCTACCATACCTAGTCTGTCACTTCTCTCAGATACATACGTACATAGAAGTTTCCTGCTTGGCTGGCTTGCCGACTGGATTTATTCACTGATTCACTCATTTACCAACTCATTCATGCATTCTATATTTTACACTGCTCTTCCTTTTGTAATGTCTTCCTTGCCTTGCTTATATTTTAGGGGGAAAATCTAAATTATCTTTTGCTTTTATTCTGTCCCAATGCCATTATTAGTAGCTTCCTCTTTCATGACATTTTTCCTTAGTCTCCAAATATTTTAGCTCTCATGTCTGGCTCCAATGGGATTTTGTGTATGTGTAACTTATGATTTTATGATTTATGTAATAATTTTATTTCTTTAGTAGATTATAAACACTGAGAAACAAGAATTACATTTTATTCATCTTTGTAGTCCCCCAAAGTGATTAACACAAGGACCTATCTAAGGAAGATTTAGCATGTAGAAACTGATCATTACTTTCTTGCTTTTTTTCTTTTTTACCCTCATTCATTAAGCAAGCCTATTTTGCCTCCAAGGTTTCAGGGATATGTCCTTTTAAGGGATACAAAAGAATCAGCTTCTCAATAGCTCATTTTGAGAGAATAAACAAGCCAAATATTTGTAAACAAGTGAGTAATAATAGTGTTTGAGGACCAGTGCATACATGGTGGGGGAAGTCAAAATACAGGAACAATCACTATGGTACAGATTAGGCAGAAAAGCCCTTTAGGAAGCAAGCAAGAAATTGGTTGGGTACTGCACCATCTCTTCAGAAAGTACAAAAGGAATATAAGTAGTAGAATATATGAAAACCAACAGCTAATTTACCTTTTGCATAGTGAAGATGTAAGTGATCACACAGACAGAGCAGCATCTCTAGGGGATGACTTTGGCTGGCTCATTCAACGGAGGCTTCACCCAGTGACATTACCTTAACTGTTTGTGTTCTTCATGGTCTGGTCCCCTGCTTGGCAGGAGGGTGGGAGTCGGGTTGGGGGGATCAAGAAATTCTTAACTGGTTAGTAGGCTGGAGCTGATTTGAATCAGGGAGGCTGGCTCCCCCCAACCAAATCCATAAGAAATGAAAGTATAAACAAGTTACCTGTTTATTGTCTTATAGTGAGTGAGAAATATAGCTTGTGTGAACCAGAATGCTGGTGTTGGCAAGATCAGTGCCTTCCCTCTTTGTAAGCAGAAGTTAAATTAAAAGCAGAAAGATTCTTGGTCTGGATGGTGGTATTCTGTGTGATTTTTAGTTTCTTCTCAGGGCTTATTTATTTTTAAATTTGTGTTACATATTGCTTTTTCTAAAACAAAAGGAGTAAAACAACAAAAGCAATTACTATAAACAGTGAAGATAAAGGAAAAGTGTTACATGGTAAGCAAGGAAGCAATTGTTCAGTGATTAATTAGGTATTGATTTTATGGTATAGCTCTAACAGTTTGGGGGAATTTTTGGGGTGAATGTATTATATGTGTACATATATATATAGTAATATTCCATTCTTCCTTTTTCAATGAAGATATTTCATTATTAATATGGTTTGAAGGAGCTTTCTTTTTGTACTTTTGAACTTTTCATATTTCTCAATTAGAAGTTTTAATGGTTTTTCTCCAAAGAACATTTAATGAATTAAGAATGAGTCTTCAAAACTCATTTTTGGTCAATTCAGATGTTTTTAATACTGAAGCACATCTGTAGTGTCTTCTATTTGGCTTTCCCCTGGAACAGCACCTCTCTTCCCTGGAGTGAATATCTGTCACAACATGTATTCATTTTTAATATCCCATGAATGGCAGAGAGAAACAAAGGGACTCTTATTTTTCCCCAGGAAATCTATACCTTTGGAAGAATATTGGGACAAGGGAGCTTTGGATTGGTCATTGAAGCTACAGACAAGGAAACGGAAACTAAGTGGGCAATTAAAAAAGTGAACAAAGACAAGGTAAGGCGTATTATAAGCATCATAAACTGAGTCTGCAGTGCCAGTGTAGGTGTAGGCAGTGCAGCTCACACTACCAAAGGCTGCCTCTCACCCTGAAGGGCAGGGCAGGTCTTGTTATGCTGGACGAGTATGGCCATTTCTCTAGCCTTCAGGGAAGGGACCAATTCCTGACTCAGGTAGGTAACTGCTGTCTAATGGAAAAAAGAAATGGAAGGGTTAACTAATACATAACTAATATAACCAAATATAGGTGAATTTTACCAGAGTGAGTTAAGTCAGTTTATATAGCCGAAAAGCTGTGAGCTAGAGGAAATAACTTATGTAGAATTTATCCTGATGTTTTAATATACTCTTCTCCTATCCTCTCCTTTCGTTTGATTCCCTGTTTCCTGTTACCTAGTTCTCTGTTTATTCATCTCACCTGCTCTTGTAGTCCGAACCACTTTTTTCCCCAACTATCTACTATACTGTTTACGTATATTTCTCACTGAATTTTTTCTTGGAGTGGGGAATAACTGGTCTTCTCTTTAAGGTAGAATGTGAGATTACCCACCTCAGGCTTTACATCTGAACATTTCATCAATGGTACTCTTTTTCTCTGTCTGGGGAAGAAACAAAATGGCACCATTGTGGTATTTTTTTTCCTTGAATTTGTGATGATAAATATTACATTTAAAAAATGAAATAGAAGGTTTTAGGTAGTCTTTAAAACACGTTGTAGTAAATTACATAGTATCTCTCCTTAAAGTTCAGTGAAGTAATATATACGTCTTAATAAAGGCAGATCTAGAAGGCACTCTAGAATTCCTGAGAATTCTAGAAGCCTGGTGTGACCTGGATTATTATTTGCTTTGTCCCTTTTTTGTCAAGTAGGTTTAGGGCTTGGGTTTTAGGGTAATAGAGACAGGGTATCTGCTGCTTGTACTTCAGGGATGAAAAATCTTCCACAGACATACTAATACTGAGAATTTACAGAACACTAAGATAGTGCAATCAAGTTCTATAGTCAATAAGTGAATTAAAGAACATTATATTAAGCAGGTCAGGCCATTTGGGGGTAGGGAGGAGGAAGAGAGTTGAGATGGAAATTAGAAATTGTGGGAACTTTCCATATGTTGACTACACAGGAATCTACTCCCAACGGTCACTGTTTCTCTGGACCTCTGGGATAACCTTAAGATGTGATTTTATCTTACAGAATTAGGGCATAGTGGGGTGGGCAATGCTATTCACTCCTGTGAGGGTCATGGTTAAAAGATAATGGTAGCTGGAAGAAGGCATGATGTAGGGAGAGTTTTAACTAGGTGGAGTTTACTATATAATAAATCCATTTACATTCCTTTAAGAGCCAGTGCATATTCTCTTAAACTTATGTTGTCGAGCTAGGACATTTGTAATCCCTTTCAGGGATCTGTTTACATGGAAATAAGAGTTACAAATGAAAACAGTACTTATCCTCAAGTAAAGAAGGTTCAGGTATCAGTAGGAATGATGATTTGAAGTGGTGCTAGAGGTGGTGAACATAGAGAAAGCCTTTGTAGAATTTCTTAGATAACATCTTAGACAATCAATTACCAAAACCCTGAATGGAGACCATATACCCCTAGGGTGTTCCTGCCTTTATCTTTTGCTGTCAGATGTGGTTTAGGGTTAGATGTTGGGAAATAAAGTTGAGGTTAGTTTGGTCTGAAGGCAAGATTTTTCTCAGTGCTAGTTTTTGCGGCTGGGGATGGGGGTTTTGGAGCAGGAAGCGACATAACGCAGAACCAAGTGTAGATCTCATTGCCTGTTGTTTCTGTTGCATTATCTCTCTCTCTATATATATCTCTATATATGTTTTAGTTTACTAGCTGCCGAAATGCAATATACCAGAAACAGAATGGCTTTGAAAAAGGGGAATTTAATAAGTTGGTAGCTAACAGTTCTAAGGTTGAGAAAATGTCCTATTTAGAACAAGTCTATAGAAATGTCCAATCTAAGGCATCCAGGGAAAGATACCTTGGTTCAAGAAGACTGATGAAGTTCAGGGTCTCTCTCTTTCTCTCAGGTGAGAAGGCACATGGTGAACACAGTCAGGTTTTCTCTCTCAGCTGGAAAGGCACATGGCAATCATGGCATCATCTGCTAGCTTTCTCTCCTGGCTTCCTGTTTCATGAAGCTCCCTAGGAGGTGTTTTCCTTCTTCATCTCCAAAGGTCACTGGTTGGTGGACTCTGCTTCATGGTGCTACAGCATTCTCTGCTCTCTCCAAATCTCCTTCATTCTCCAAAATGTTTCCCCTTTTATAGGACTCCAGAAACTAATCAAGACCCACTCAAATGGGTGGAGACACACCTCCACTTAATCCAGTTTAACAAACACTCTTGATTAAATCATATCTCCAGGGAGATGATCTAATTACAGTTTCAGGCATACAGTGCTGAATAGGGATTAGAAGAAGTGGCTGCCTTTACAAAATGGGATTAGGATTAAAACATGGCTTTTCTAGGGTACATACATCATTTCAAACCAGCACAATATAAAAGCAAAGCAAACCATAAAACAACAGAAGAAAAACATTTGTTTTTTGTTTTCTCCAATTGATGTTTCTGGCAAGCAGAATTTTTAATATATATATTATGCCAACTTCAAAGGATCAACGTGATTTTGAAGGAAGTATTAGGAATTATGTTAAAAATTGGAATAATTTTTGGAAGGAACAGATACCATGTTGTGACTATTTGTAGAATATATAATGTAAGAAGCAGATATGATTTGAGGCTACATCATATACAACTTAAAATTGGACAAAGGAAATGGGGCAAAATTTAATATAACCATAGGAATTAGATGCATGCTATCATTTGAAAAAGAAACTCCTCAAGAAAATGAAGGAAAATATAAAATGGCTAACTTTTATATTGAGGTAGTAGGAGAAATGAGACATTCATTCTATATGTGAAATCTGTTTCCTCATTAATTAAGGCTGGAAGCTCTGCTGTGAAATTACTTGAACGTGAGGTGAACATCCTAAAAAGTGTGAACCATCAACACATCATACATCTGGAACAAGTGTTTGAGACACCTAAGGTAAAGCTCTGTCAGGTTGCATTTTAAAAGTTGTTATTACAAAATGAACATTGTTCCATTGTTCCCTTGGGGGCACTGTTCTCATGTCATTGGCATGGGTTTGTTACTGGAGATTGATGAGAGCATTCTAGAGGACTTTTATCAGGTGTCTGATGATTAAATTAATGTCTGTAGTGATATTTCTGGGTGGCATGTTGAAAACAAATGTTAAAATTGAAACAACTTCATATACTACCAAATAGCGATTAGAGCTTCTTTAGAGGTAGCTTTCCGTTTGCACCGATCCTTAGTTTCTCCATAGGTCTTTTGGAATATTGTCATAATTTTGCTGGATTAGCTTCATCATCAAATTGACTTGGGCCTATTTGGCACTATATAAGAGATATTTTGTCATCTGTGTGTTACCAGAATGTTTACCTTCTTTCTTCCATAGATGCTATTGTTCTTCTCTTTAAATACCTGTAATTTTAATTTAGAGTTGTTCAGAAGCCTGGGTAATTTGCCATTCTGCCTCTAGATTGTACAGTGCCTGTAGGTTTACATGTTTCTCTGCTTGGGGACAATATATTGTTGTTATTAGGCATGTGGACTCTAGTGTCAGATTGCCTGTTGGTTTGAATTCTGACTCTACCCTTTATTAGCTCTGTACTCTGAACATATTATTCAACTTCCCTGTACTACAGGCTCTTCATCTGTAAAATGGTTTTATAATAATATCTACCTCATTTGGTTGTTGAAAGATTTATTGGACACCTATCTCATTAAACATTAACCTCTGTTCTTTGTTTCCTTTGCCAGTCTCTAAGATAGTAATAGTCAATTTGGGTTATTTATTATGCCGGATTCATAAGGCAAGTCCTTAACAAGGCATCATCAATATGATGCTTTATTCCCAAAGACTGTGGCATTCTGGGGCTTGCTGTCAGCAATCCGTGGCTACTCTGTCACATGGCCAGGCACTTGGTGATATCTCCTGGTCTCTCCCTTCTCTTCTGGGTTTTTTGGGTTCAACTTCTTATTATCTGTGGCTTTCTCTCTCTCTGTCAGAAATCTGTTTATAGGGACTCCAGTAAAAGGATTAAGGCCAATCCTGATTGAGGTGGGTCACACCTTAACTGAAATAGCCTCAAAAAAAGTTCCTACTTAAAACAGATTCACACCCATAGGTATGGATTAAATTTAAGAACATTTTTTTCTGAGCATGTTTTTTTTAACTTTTTTTTTAGTGTAAAGTATAACACATATACAAAGCAAAGAAATAAAAAAGCAATAGTTTTCAAAGCACTCTTCAACAAGTAGTTAAAGCACAGATCTCAGAGTTTGTCATGGGCTACCATACAATCCTCTCATCAGGGTGTTTTTTAAAACCTTAGGCATTGCAATTTTCATCTCTAGATATTTGACTTGGGTCTTTATTATATCTTCTGTGTCTGTACTGAACATAACAATTCCTTCTCCTTTTTTTTTATTAGAAAACTTTTAGGTTTACAGAAATCATGCAGAAAATACAGAGTTCCCCAAAACTCCCTCCACCGCACATACAGTTTTCCCTGTTATTAATACTTTGCATTAGTGTGGTATGTTTGTTACAATTGATAAAAGATTATTGTAATTGTACTATTAACTATACTCCATAGTTTACATTAGGGTTCACAGTTTGTTTTGTACACTCTATGTTTTTTTTTGATTCACACCCAAATTATTTTATTCCACAATAAATAATGAAGGACTGACAAAATTATTCTTCAACAGGCATTTACTGAAGCTACAGAGTGTCAAGAACTGTCTATACATTATTTTAATTAACATTTTCAGCAGCCTCTGAGGTTAGAACTGTTGTTGTCATTTTATATTCAAGGAAACTGAGGATTGGAGAAGTTATGTATTATTTACCCAGGAACATCTATGTAACAGATGATGGAGGCAAAATGCTGATTGGATAAGAGTTGTCCCACCACAAATTTCTTGTTTCAACTATAATCATCTACCAGTAACTGGATTTTTTCCCTCCTTTTTCTATAATACTATGCTTTATGTTTTTTTGCTAGTAACATATATGCTGCATTCCTTTTTTAACCACATTAAAATATATAATTCAGTGGTATTAATTACAGTCACAGGGTTGTGCTACTATCAACACTATCCACTATGAAAACTTCCATCACACTCACCAGAAACTCTGTACCAATTAACTCCCCATTCCTGACTCCCCACTATGGCCCCTGGTAACTTGTATTCTAGCTTATGACTGTATGGCTTTGCTTATCCTAATTGTTCCTTTCAGTGAGAGCATATAATAGTTGTGCTTTGTGTCAGGCTTATTTCACTCAACATTATGTCTTTAGGTTCATCTATGTTGTTGCATATATCCGAATTTCATTCCTTTTTAGGGCTAAACAATATTCTGTTAAATGTGTATGCCACATTTTATTTATCTAGTCATGATTGATGGACACATTAGTTGCTTCCATCTTTTGGTAATTAATATTGCCACTATGAACACTGATGAGCAAATATCTGTCCAAGTCCCTGCTTTCAGTTCTTTGGGCTATATACCTAGAAGTGGGATTGCCAGGTCATATGGTAATTATTTACTTAACTTTCTAAGGAAATGGAAAACTGTATTCCACAGTACTTGCATCATTCTACATTCCCACCAACAATGAATGAGTGTTCCCATTTCTTCACATCTTCTCCAACATTGTTATTTTCCATTTTTTAAGTAGTAGTGATTCTAGTGGATCTGAAATGATCTCTCATTGTGGGTGTGATTTGCATTTCCCTAATGGCTAATGATATTGATCATCTCTTTATTTGCTTATTGGCCTTTGTATATCTTCTTTGGAGAAATGTCTATATGAGTTCTTTGCCCATAATTTAATTGGATTGTTTGTCTTTTTGTTGTTCAGTTGTAGGATTTCTTTGTGTATCTAGATATTAAACCCTTGTAAGATATGTGGCTTCCAAATAATCTCTCCCTTTTTGTAGATTGTCTTTTTACTTTCAAGATGAAGTCCTTTGATGCACAAAGTTTATAATTTTGATGAGCTCCCATTTTTCTATTTTTTTTTTGTCTGTTGTTTCTATTTTTTATGTAAAGTCTAAGAAACCACTGCCTAACACAAAACCCTAAAGAACCTTTCCTATGTTTTATTGTAGGAGACTTAGGGCTTTGGTTCTTAAATTTAAGTCTCTGATCCTTATTAAGTTAACTTTTGTATACTCTGTGAGTAATGATCCACTTTTATCCTTTTCCAGATGGCTATCCAGTTTTCCCAGCACTATTTGTTGAAGAGGCTATTCTTTCCCCACTGAGTGGACCATTGTAAAAAATCAGTTGGCCGTAGAAATGAGGGTTTATTCTGAACTCTCAATTTGATTCCATTGGTCTATAAATCTGTCTTTGTGCCAGTACCATACTGTTTTGATGATGGTAGCTTTGTAATAAGTTTTAAAATCAGTAAGTACACATCCTGCAATCTTGTTTTGTTTTTTAAGATGGCTGTGGCTATTTGGGGCCACTTACCCTTCCATATAAATTTGATGATTGGCTTTTCCAGTACCGTAAAGAAAATTGATGGAATTTTGATTGGGTTTGCATTGAATCTGTACATAATTTCAGGTAGAATTAACATCCTAATAATATTTAGTCATTCAATTCATGAACACGGAATGTCCTTCCATTTATTAAGATTTTGTTTGTTTTTTTCAGCAGTGTTTGTACATCTCCATGTTTAAGTCCTTTAGATCCTTGGTTAAATTTATTCCTTGACACTTGGTTCTTTTAGTTGCTAATTGTAAATGGATTTTTTCTTGATTTTCTCTTCAGATTGTTCATTTCTTGAGTATAGAAATACTACTGATTTATGTGTGTTGATTTTGTATCCTGCCACATTGCTGAATTCATTTATTAGCTCTAGTAGTTTTGTTGTGAATTTTTCAGGGTTTTCTATATATATGATCATGTCATCTGCAAATAGGGAAAATCTTGATTCTTTCATTCTAATTTGGATGCCTTTTATTTCTTCTTGTCTAATTGCTTTGGCTAGACTATCCAATACAGTGTTGAATAACAGTGGTGATATTGGGCATCCTTGTCTTGTTTCTGATCCTAGAGAGAAAGTTTTCAGTCTTTGACCTTTGCGTATGATATTAGCTGTGGGTTTTTCATATATTTCTTTTATCATGTTGAGGAAGTTCCCTTGTATTCCTATTCTCTAAAGTGTTTTCATCAAGAAAGGATGTTAAATTTTGTCAAATGCCTTTTCTACATCAGTCGAATGATCAGGTGTTTTTTCTGCTTTGATTTGTTAATATGGTGTCTTACATTAATTGATTTTCTTATGTTGAATCATCCTTGCATACCTGGGATAAATTCCACTTGGTCATAGTGTATAGTTCTTCTACTGTGCTGCTGAATTTGATTTGCAAGTTTTTTTTGAGAATTTTTGTATCTATATTCAATAGAGGGATTGGTCTGTAATTTTCTTTTCTTGTAGTATCTTTGTCTGGCTTTGGTATTAGGGTGATGTTGGCTTCATAGAATGAGTTAGGTAGCTTTCCCTCCTCTTCAATTTTTTTGAAGAATTTGAGCAGGATTGGTACTAATTCTTTCTTGAATGCTTGGTAGATTTCACATGTGAAACGATCTGGTCCTGGACTTTTCTTTTTTTGGGAGTTTCTTGATGACTGATTTAATCTCTTTACTTGTGATTGGTTTGTTGAGGTCATCTATTTCTTCTCAAGTCAATGTTGGTTGTTCAAGCCTTTCTAGGAAGTTGTCCATTTCATCTACATTGTCTACTTTATTAGCTTATACTTGCTCATTGTGTCCTATGATTACCTCCTTCATTCCTATGCAGTCAGTATTATGTCTCCTCTTCCTTTTTTCATTTTATTTGCATCGTCTCTCTCTCTTTTTTTTTTTTTGTCAACCTAACTAGGGTCCTTTGAATTTATTGATTTTCTAAAAGAACCAACTTTTGGTTTTATTGATTTTCTTAATTGTTTTCATGTTCTCAATTTCATTTATTTCTGCTCTAATCTTTGTTATTTCTTTCCTTTTGTTTGTTTTGGGGTTAGTTTGCTGTTCTTTCTCTAGTTCTTCCAAGTGAACAGTTAATTCCTCTATTTTTGCTTTTTCTTTTTTTAATATAGGCATTTAGGGCAATAAATTTCCCTCTTAGCATTGCCTTTGCTGCATTCCATAAATTTTGATATGTTGTATTTTCATTTTCATTTGCCTTGAGATATTTACTGATTTCTCTTGTAATTTCTTCCTTGAACCACTGGTTGTTTAAAGAGTCTATTGTTCAGCCTCCGTTTATCTGACTGTTTTTGATTTCCAACTTCATTGCATAGAGATACAAAAAAGTGTTTTGTATGATTTCAATCTTTTTAGATTTATTGAGACTTGCTTTGTGACCCAGCATATGGTCTATCCTTGAGAGTGAACCATGAGCACTTGAGAAAA
Source organism: Myrmecophaga tridactyla (assembly GCA_004026745.1). Lineage (NCBI taxonomy): Eukaryota > Metazoa > Chordata > Mammalia > Pilosa > Myrmecophagidae > Myrmecophaga > Myrmecophaga tridactyla. The sequence continues at coordinate 78,739 of PVIY010003613.1, forward strand.
ATGTGGGATGTAATGTTCTGTAAATGCCTCCTAAGTCTAGTTCATTTATTATATTGTTTAAATTCTGTTTCTTTGTTGATCCTCTGTCTAGATGTTCTCTCCATTGATGACAGCGGGAATTGAAATCTCCAACTATTATGGTAGAGGTGTCTGTTTCTCCTTTCAGTGTTGTCAGTGTTTGCCTCATGTACTTTGGAGCACTCTGACTCTGTGCATAAATATTTATGATTGATATGTGTTCTTATTGAATTGTTCCTTTTATTAATACATAGTGTCATTCTTTGTCTCTTTTAATTGTTTTACATTTGAAGTCTAATTTGTCAGATATTAGTATAGCTACTACTGCTCTCTTATGTTTATTGTTTACATGAAATATCTTTTCCCAACCTTTCACTTTCAACCAATTTTTGTCCTTAGGTCTAAAATGAGTTTCCTGTGGACAGCATATATTTGGGTCCTGTTTTTAAATCCATTCTGCCAGTCTGTGTCTTTTGATTGGAGAGTTTAATCCATTAATATTTAGTGTTATTATTGTGTAGGCAGTACTTTCTTTTTACCATTTTGCCTTTTGGATTTTACATGTTGTTCTAGTTTGCTAGCTGCCAAAATGCAACACACCAGAGAAGGATTGGCTTTTAATAAAAGGGGATTTATTTTGTTCTTCAAAGGAAAGGCAGCTAACTTTCCACTGAGGTTCTTTCTTACGTGGGAAGGCACAGGATGGTCTCTGCTGGCCTTCTCTCCAGGCCCCTGGGTTCCAACAACTTTCCCCGGGGTGACTTCTTTCTGCATCTCCAAAGGCCTGGGCTGAGCTGCGAGTGCTGAGATGAGGAATGCCGAGCTGCTTAGGCTGTGCTACGTTGAGCTCTCTCATTTAAGCACCAGCCAATTAAATCAAATATCATTGATTACAGCAGGCACGCCTCTTAGCCGACTGCAGATGTAAATCAGCAACAGGTGAATCAGGTGAGGTTCACGTACTATTGGCTCATGTCCGCAGCAACAAAACCAGGTACACTCACCTGGCCAAGTTGACAACTGAATCTAACTACCACACATGTCATATCTAATTTTTTTTCTCTTTTTACCTTTATTGATAGTCTTCATTTCTATGCTCTTCTCCAGACCTCTCTCTCCTGCCTTTTAATCTACCTGTAGTGCTTCCTTTAGTAATTCTTGCAGAGCCAGTCTCTTGGTCACAAATTCTCTCAGTAATTGTTTGTCAGGCCAGTTTTGCTGGATATAAAATTCTTGGTTGGCAGTTTTTCTCTTTTAGAATCTTAAATATATCATACCACTGCCTTCTCACCCCCATGATTTCTGCTGAGAAATCCACATATAGTCTTATTGGTTTCCCTTGCATATGAAGGATTGCTTTTATCTTGCTGCTTTCCAAATTCTCTCTTTCTTTCTGACATCTGACAATCTGATTAGTAAGTGTCTTATAGTACATCTATTTGGGTCTATTCTGTTTAGGGCACCTCTTGGATCTGTAAGTTTATGTCTCATAAGAGGTGGGAAATTTTCAGTGATTATTTCCTCCATTAGCTTTCTCCTCCTTTTCCCTTTCCTTCTCCTTCTGGGATATCCAGAATATGTATATTCATGCGCTTCATGTTGCTGTGCAATTCCCTGAGACCCTGCTTATATTTTTCCATTCTTTTCCCTATATTTTCTTTTGTGTGTCAGATTTCAGATGTCCATTCCTCCAGTTCACTAATCCTTTCTTCTACCTCTTCAAATCTGCTGTTGTAGGTTTTTATTGTTCTTTTTTTCCATCTCTTCTACTATGCCTTTCATTCTCATAAGTTCTGTGATTTGTTTTTTCAAACTTTCAATTTCTTCTTTTTGTTCACTCAGACCCTTCTTTATATCCTCCCTCAAGTTGTTGATTTGATTTTTGATGAACTTTTCCATGTCTTTATCTCATTTGAATAGTTGGTTTATTCCTTTGAGCCATATTTTCAATTTTCTTAGTATGACTTATTATTTCTTTCTGGTATCTAGGCATTTGTTCTCCTTAATTAGTTTATTCTGAAGGTTGTTTTCACTCTTTTACCCAAGATTTTCTTGCTGGATGACTTTGTTCTCTATCTGTTCTTTGATATTCAGTTCAACTTATTCTAGACCTGTAGCATAGGTTCTGTTTAACTGATCAGAATTTTTCAGTTCTTGTTTTTCTGTTTCTTCCCCTGCCTATATGGAGTCTTTTTTTTTTTTTTTTTTTGACAAGGGTTTTCTCAAATATTATAGACCCCAGACCAGACTAACCCATGTCTCAGGAGGAAAGAGTTGCTAGCATCTGTGGTCCCTGGGGGTGAGACCCAGCAGGTTGATAGACTTCCTTATGAAGACTCTAGACTGTGTTTCTTCTATCCTGCTCAGCATGTGGTACTTTTCTGCCTGTGGCTTCCCACTTGCATAAAGTCTTGTGATGCGTTTAATTTCAGTATTCTCTGCCAGGGGCGTAGTTGAGACGGAGGTGAGGTTGTAGGTTAGCGATAATTGCTTCAGTTTTGCAGTCCCTGGGGTCATGAATTCCTTGAAGGAAGGATTCCACTTATGCTGGGCCCCACCTTTCTCTTGCAGAGGATTCAATTAGGGATTAATTAACTCCTTTCACCTAGTGACTAATTACTTTCTCTCAGATGAGCTTAATTCCGCCCTTGCCTGGGGCAGTGCTGGAGCCTGCGAAGGCTTCAAATTGTATCTAATGAAATGTTAAGGAATAGGAAAAAAGAAAAGAAAAAAAAAGCCTTTTCAGAGTCAGACCCCTGTTCCTTGGTTTGTCAATGAAGAGCTTAAGTTGTTGCATGTCTCTCTGTATCTCCAGGCTCTATATGCCCTGTTTTCCTGGGGTCCAACCCTTTTCCAGTATTTTGTGCTGTCCGACTCAAAAGCCTCTGTTTCTCTTTTTTCTTTTTTTTCCATCAGCCCTGCCTCCTCTCTTTGGGGGCAAAAACTCCTCATTCCTTTAGTGCTTATTCCAGGTTTATCTGTGCTGGGGGTCTGTTTTCTGTATTCAGAATTTGTTAATTCCACAATTGGAGCTTGGTTAAGATAAGTTCTTGTTGCTAGTAAAGTTTTTTCCCTTTTCCTTTGGGGAACCGTCCTGCTGTGCCTGTGGGGAGGAGTGCCAGTCTCCGCTGCTTGGGGGACTTACAATTCTGTGTGGGTCTCAGCCATTCCATCTGGTCCAGATTGATTTATGCTGTCTGGCCACTAATGTAGCCCCAAAAGTTGTTCTATACTGTTCCTGGCTATTTACTAGCTGTTCTGGAGGACAGACCAAATTCCACACCTCACTATGCTGCTATCTTGCCCCTCCTCATCATTTGTTATTCTTTTAACAGCAATGCTATTTCAAACTTTGGTGCTTTGTGAATGCGATCTCCTCTGCCTGTTCTTTATTGTAACCTCCTCAGGGAGCATTCTTCAGGCAGAGGCTTCCCTTCCTCTGCAGCCCAGGGTGCTTTGGGCATGCCTCTGCTATTTGCACTGATTGGGTGATACTATAATTATCATTATACTGTGAGCTGTTTGAGGTTAAAGACTATGCTTATATATCTTGTTCTTGTATTATCCAGCACAGTGTCTTATATGTAGTAGATAATAAATATTTTTGAATGATTAAAGCTATAATATTTCTACTATATTGTGTAACATTTTAAACATCTCCAACTATGTAATTTGCTTTTTTTTTTTTTTTTTGGTAATGCCAGAGAATGTATCTTGTGATGGAGCTTTGTGAGGATGGGGAACTCAAAGAAATTCTGGATAAGAAAGGGCATTTCTCAGAGAATGAGACAAGGTGGATCATTCAAAGCCTCGCATCAGCAATAGCATATCTTCACAGTAAAGGTAAGAATAAAATTATCCAACTCGTTGAGTCCATAAATACAGTTATTACTTTTGTTTAAGAGTAATTATGATCAGGATTCATAGTCACATAGATAATGCTTGCTAATATAGAAGATTTTATTTTTATAAACCACATTTTAAAGTCTTTCTAATTATTCTAATTGCTCTACTATTCTTTGTTGATACTGCTGCTGCTTTTCCTCTTGCTCCTCATTTTTTTCTTCAAGGTTAGTTTGGCCTGCATGTGACTTTATAACCTTCTCATTTCACAGATGAGAAAAAACTGTGTTTGGGAGAGTTGATGTGACATGGTTAGGTATGACAGAGCTGGCCCTAATTTAAAATATATTTACTGAGCATCTACTGCTTATAGTTGGCTTAGAGTTACAAAGATAAAAAAATAGGCCACTACTCCTCAAAAAATTTAATTGGTTGGAGATTATACATGAAGACAAATTATAATTCAATATGAGCATTTCTCTAGGAGAACCATATAAGGTACAAAGATCATACAAGTATGCGTGTCTCATTTGTTTTAGAAGATCAGGAAGAATTCACAGAGGATGCAATAAATTGAGGTTTAAAAGGTGGAATATAAATATATAAAGGGGGGGGGGCTTTTCAGGCAGAGAAGACAGTTTTTGCAAGGGTAGGGAATTCAAGACTGAATGTTATGCTAATATCCCACATTAAGCTATAAATTCAGTACAGTTCTGTTTCAGTTTCCTGAAGCTGGCAGAAGTGCAATATACCAGAATATATTGCACTTACAAGTTACAATTCTAAGGTCGTGCAAATGCCCAAATTAAGGCACCAGCAAGAGGATTCTTTCTCTCAAGAAAGCCTGATCATGTCCATGTTTTCTCTGTCATATGGGAAGGCACATAGCTATGTATGCTGTCCTTCTCTCCTGGCTTCTGGGTTCAAATGACTCTCTTAGCTCCTTCTGCATCTCCAGACATCTATATCTCTCTGCTGTCTGTATTGGTTCTGAGCTCAGTATCAGTTCTGAGTTCTCTCTCTGTCTGTGAGCTCTTTTAAGATTCTAGTAAACTAATTAAGACCTACATTGAATGGGCGGGGCTACATCTCCATGGAAATGATCTAATCAGAGTTCCCACCCACAGTTGGGTAGGTCACATCTCTGTGGAAAGAACCTAATGAAAAGATCCAACCCACAATAAGTCTGCATCCTCAAGATTGGATTGAAAGAACTTGGCTTTTTTGGGGTACATAACAGTTTCAAACCAGCACAAGTTCCAAATGAATTCTCTTCAGAATTGTTCATGGAACTTGGTAAGATTATTTGAAAATGGGTACGAATAATCAAGAAAACAAAGAAAAAGAAGAATGATATGAGGGTGGGGAAAGGAAACTTGCCCTGCCAAGGATGAAAAGATATTGTCAAGGTATTGTAATTACAGCTGCCTGGTGTTTTATGTAAGAAGAGACAAACAGCGCAATAGAAACAGTTAAAAACCCAAAAACAAAAGCTGGGAACTGTGAAAGGGAACTGTAAATGGTTGGGTATAATTTCCAGTTTAAGGATTATTCAACTACATTTTCCAGCAACTATACATATAAATTTTTAAGTCTAGGGTAATGATTGCTATGAATATGAACTGAATTGGCTATTTGCAGAGGAAATATTTGGTACATAATATGTGCATGCAATTCAGTTCTGACATGTGCAACTGGAGATTTTGTATCACAAGGATTTTCTTCGTTTTTTTATTTTATTTTTAACATAGAAATAGTAGGAATAGTGTGCTGATGTTGTATTGAAATAAGTATAATTTTGTACATGTAGCCAAATTGCAGTATGTTAAATATTCATATTGGTAATCAACATATGCATGAAAGTAAAGAAGTAATCCTCTCATTTGAAGACTAGGGATATGGGAAGCCTTTCTGACTTGTGACTAAGACTGTCTCCCCACTCCTGGGAATACCTAACCTTACAGAATCTTCCTCTTCTAATAACCCACCAGGCTACTCTTCATTAAGAACAGTTAATTGAGGTGGCAGAAAAATGGGTAGAGATGAGGGAGTCAAGAAAATGACTTTTTAAAGTTAGAAATGTGGGGGTAAGAGATTTGCAAATAAGGAAATAGAAAATTTTCAAAAGTGGATATTAATTTGTCAAATATATTTATTTGTTCTGTTTGTGTCCCTTCAAAATATTTTCCCATTATTGACTTCATTTGATTTGTTTATTTTCTTCATAGATATAGTACATAGAGATCTAAAACTGGAAAACATATTGGTTAAAAGCAGCTTTGCTGATGATAACAATGAAATGAACTTAAACATAAAGGTAAGATATTAGAAATGGTGGTAAGCATTTGCATATGAACAGTTTGATAGCAAAGTGGCAAAGCACGTTCTCTTTTTATATACATATTAGTAGCTTTTAAGCAGTCAGAAAATAGGTAGTTTGTGCTAAAAAATAAAAATTTCACAAAATTTGTAACTGACAATAATCATTTTACAAGTTAAGTAAATTGAATTTTTTAAAAGTACCTGTTCCTTTGGATAGTTCTAGATTGTTAGTTAATAGCAAACAAACAGATGTTCTGGATTCTGATTAATTTCAAATTATGCCTGGAAATTTGATATAAATATGCTAGAGATTTGGAGAAAAGCATACCTAGGTTGTGCCTTTGTCCTAAAATCTGTATTCCTCATTGAAGAATTTCCTGGGTATTAATATTTATACCCTAAGCACAATTAAGATGCCAAGTGTTTATTCTTGAAGGCTTTATTCAGATTAAATGTTCCTTAATGTAAAATAAATGATAGGATTCATTATTTATTATATAGAATTTTAATAGTGGCTGCTTTCAAAATATGTGAATGTGTTAAATAAAATATTGTCTGTGAATAATTTGCTCTGTTGCAAAAGCTAAATCCTTATGTAATATGAATAGGTTCAATAACATTTTTATTTACCCAAGTAAATATTCTTGAATAGTCCCATTATAAATTCAGTGAAAGCAAAATTTCTATATGTCTTATTCACTGTTGGTACATGGAGTAGTGCTGAAACATAGAATGTGTTCAATTAATATCTGGTAAATTAAGTAATAAATGCTGTCCAAAGAACTGAATTGAACCATGAAACCTTTTGTATATTTGATATCTGTATAGATTTTCTGTGGAGCAAGATATGTATGTCACAAACCTCTAAGTGAGATATTTGTGAAAATTCCTAGAGAAATCGATTCATCAATTTAGAATAATAGTGATTTCTATGCTGAAAGGAACATTTTTTGAACGTAAGGTACTGGAAACTTTACATTCAGTGTCTGTGGACCAAGAGCCTGTCTTTGGTTGCATAATCAATGAATGTTCCTATTTTCCTGCTTTCAGCCCAACGCTGTTTAACACCAACTTTGGAGGCAAGACCAAGGGCACATACCTAATGTTTAATGACCAAATATTTAGTGACCAAGATTTAGAAATGAGCAGAAAGACTGCAGTAATAACAGTAGGACTCCGGAGTATTTGTAGTTAAACTGTGGGGTTTTTTTCATGTTAATTTACTTCCTGTCGCTTTTATTTTTCCACATTTATGTGTATGCATAATCTTTGCTTCCATGTTCATATCAAGGGCAGCCTATTTATATGCTGTTCTATATCTTGATAGTGTAGTAATTTTTAATTAGTTAACTCTAGAAACAAAGGAAATAATAGAAAAGAAAAGGTAGTATTTTCCAATTTTAAATAATTATAAAAATAATGGAGTTTCAGGCGGGCCACGGTGGCTCAGCAGGCAAGAATGCTTGCCTGCCATGCCAGAGGACCCGGGTTCGATTCCCGGTGCCTGCCCATGTTAAAAAAAAAATGGAGTTTCAGTGAGTGCTGACAAGGATAATGATTTTGATTTATAGCAATACTTTAAACTGGAACATAGATTAAGTATCAGAATAACAGACAATAAACATATTAAGGTCAGAATGTATTTTACAATGAAGTAACTTTTTTAAAAAAACTTTTTTTCTGAAAACATTTAAATGCCTTCTTTCAAGATACAGCTTCCTATATTGAACTGGTGAATTTAATTAGAAGGTATAAATGATCAATGTCATGGTCAGGCATTTTCTCAAGATTTGAGAAACTATGTTTCTCTTTATTAAGTCTCTTCTTCGTACAGAGGGGTGGATGGGGGGGAAGCAAATCTTTATTAGTAATACAAGTAATGCTTTCCCTCCCTCCTCCAAGTATCCCTATGTTAAATGCAATTACATTGTGATTAAAAATCCTCGTGTCAGAAGGATATGTGCTCTGGGACAGGAAAACAAGTGATTATGCCTGAGTTTCTCTTCCAGGTGACAGATTTTGGCTTAGCTGTGAGGAAGCAGGGTAGGAGTGAATCCATGATGCAGACCACATGTGGGACTCCTATCTACATGGGTAAGTTAGTAGGCTTCAAATGATTTCTTTCTGTGTAACAGAGTAGAATAACTAAGATTTTGCTGTCATAACTCATTGACCTTGATTGAACTATTTTTTTCCTTAGGTTTCAGTTCTTTCAGTGTTTTCTCATAGCTCCTATCTTCAAATAGTTTTGTAATTTTGATTGTTTCTTTGGGCCCTTCTTAATGTTGTTTATATTTCTTAGGTAGTCTTACCCCCAAATTAGGGTTTTTGTTAATGCATACTAAAATTATGTGTGTTTTGATTCTCTGCATTTTATCCAGTTTTATAGCTATCAAAGAATATTTCATAAAAAGTATTAATTAAATATATTGTTTCCCATCTTTCTAATTGTGATTTTTTAACAGCTTTATTGAGATACAACTTACATGTCATAAAAATGTACAGTTCAATGATTTTTAATACATTTACAGAGTTGTACAGTCACCACCACAATCCAGTTTTAGAACATGTTCACCCAAAATTTCCTTATCCCCATTTGCAATCAATCCTATTGCCATCCCAACCCCAGATAACTACTAATCTGCTTTTTGTTGCTACAGAAATAACCTTTTCTGGACATTTCTTATAAATGGGATCATACAATATGTAGCCTTTTGCATCTGACTTATTTCAATTAGCATAATGTTTTTGAGGTGCATCCATGTTCATGGCATGTGTCAGCAGTGTGTTGCTTTTTATGTCTAAGTAGTTTTCCATTGTATGGATATACCAAATTTGTTTATCCATTCACCAGCTGAAACATGTGGATTGCTTACAGTTTGGGGCTATTAGGAATAATGCTGTTATGAACTTTTACATATAAGTCTTCATATGGGACATATATGTTCATTTTTCTTGGGTTATCTACTTAGGAGTAGAATTGCTGGGTCATATGGTAAGTTTATATTAAACTATTTTAAAAACTGCCAAACTGTTTCCAAAATGGCTGAAACATTTGACCTTTCTACTAGCAATGTATGAGATTCTAGTTTCTTTTTTTTCACATGGGTAGGCACCGGGAATCGAACCCGGGTCCTCTGGCATGACAGGCAAGCGTTCTTGCCGCTGAGCCACTGTGGCCCTCCCAGATTCTAGTTTCTTCACATTTTGCCAACAGTTGTTATTATACCTTTTTATAGGCATTCTAGTAGGTATGAAAGTGGTTTCTCACTGTAGTTTTAATTTGCATTTCCCTAATGACCAATGATGCTATTCCCTAATGACTAATGCTCTTTTCATGACCTTATTAGTCATTTGTACATCTTCTTTGGTGAAATGTCTATTGAAATCTGTACCTATTGAGGTGATCATATATTTTTTCTCTTTAAATTTATTAATGAAATAACTACATTATTAGATTTCTTGATATTGAACCATCCTTTTATTTTTTGATTACTGCGCTGGTTTGAAATGATGTATGTACCCTAGAAAAGCCATGTTTTAATCCTAATCCCATTTTGTAAAGGCAGCCGTTTCTTCTAGTCCCTATTCAGCATTGTATGTTTGAAACTGTAGTTAGGTAATCTCCCTGGAGATGTGATTTAATCAAGATTGGTTGTTAAGCTGGATTAGGTAGAGGTGTGTCTCCACCCATTTGGGTGGGTCTTGATTAGTTTCTTAAGTCCTATAAAAGAGGAAACATTTTGGAGGAAGAGCAATTCAGAGAGAGCAGAGCAGAATGAAATAGCCACGAGAAGCAGGGTTCACCAGCCAGCGACCTTTGGAAATGAAGAAGGAAAACACTTCCCGGGGAACTTCGGAAAGATAAGCCAGGAGAGAAAGCTAGCAGATGATGCCCTGTTTACCACATGCCTTTCCAGATGAGAGAGAAACCCTGACCCTGTTTGCCATATGCCTTTTCACTTGAGAGAGAAAGCCTGAACTTCATTGGCCTTCTTGAACTAAGGTATCTTTCCCTGGATGCCTTTGATTGGACATTTCAATAGACTGGTTTTAATTGGGATATTTTCTCGGCCTTAAAACTATAAACTAGCAACTTATTAAATTCCCTTTTTAAAAGCCATTCCATTTCTGGTATATTGCATTTTGGCAGCTAGCAGACTAGAACAGTTACACTCAAAGTGGTTTAATATACTGCTGTATTCAGTTTGCCAGTACTTTTTAGGACGTTTAACTGTAGCTTACTTTCTTTTGTGCTGCCTTTGTTGTTTTTGATGTTAAGGGGATATAAACCTTATTTTAAAAAATATGTTTTCACTTTTTCTATGCTCATGAACCCTTTAAATAATAGAAATTATCCTTAATTGTTTGAAATTTCCCCTTAAAACCTTTTAGTCTTGTTATCCCTTTTTAATTTTTTAAATAAAGTTTTTGTTATTTTTCAGTTATTTTAATTTATTCAAGTTCTCCACATATTCTAGAATCATTTGGTAATTTATATTTTCTGGAAAATGGTTCGTTGATATAAATATGCATATTGTATTCACTTACAATTTTCAGATTCTTCTTTGTAGAGAAGGGCAACTACAAAGCTCTTCAGGGATGATGGAGCTAGTGTCATGAACTTATTTCTTAAGGTTCTGGTGAAAGATGTGTCCTCTGAACATTCCTAGGGTCTATGAATAGGTCTTCCATGATAAATCCATTCTAACATTCCCATCTCTCTAAGCCTTTGGATCCCCTCATCTGCATTATACCAGGACAGTTCTGGCATTTTAATCTCAGGTAATGTTGGCCACCTTTGGATCCATGTTTCAGCCAGCCATCCAAACAAACTGTTAATGCCCTTTCTAACCCCTCGAGCTACAACACTGAATTTAGAATCTCTTCTTAATGGGCCTATATCAATAAATTCAGCTTGATCCAACTTTATATTCCTTCTACCATTATCCCACATCCTTAGTATCCATTCCCACACATATTCCCCTGATTTCTGTCTATATAGATTGGAAAACTCATGCATTTCTTTTGGAGTATAGCATACCTCCTCATGGATCACACTTTGTACCTCACCTTTCGGGGCCTGTTAGGACTTTAGTCTAGTTATAGGTCTTGAAGAAAAAAGGGTTGGTGGGGGTGAGTCATGAAAAGAAATAAAATTGTCTTTCAAGACAACTATTTCAGGGCACTCCATTGCAGTTTCATCTGGTGAAATAGAATTAGTTGTTCTAGACAGAATGTGAGGGATGTTTCCCCAGGGGAAGTGGTTACAGAGTTAGCAGGCAGTGAAGGATTAATCTTGTGAGGTGGAGGTTGGATGGCAGACTTCTCAGAGGATATTTTTGACCTGGAAGCTGTTTCCTTGAGACAGGCTGGAGGTCAGGAAGCTCTTTCCTCAGGGCAGACCATAACAGGACTATCTAGCAAAGGCTCAGCAGATTCCAGAGATCCTGTCTTCCCATCACCATTATTACCAAGCCACATATCACTATCCTACATTTCAGGATCCCATTATTTTCCAGTCAAAGCCGTTACTTTAACAGCAGACACCCTGCAAGGTTGAGATTTTAGTTTACATTGTAAATCTGCTACTCACACAATGAAGCTTTGTGTCTGGTTTTCAGAGATCTCAAGTCTGCGACCACAGGAAATAAGATTTTCTTTCAGGGCACACATGGAAACTTTTGCATCATTTATACGGTGTTGAAGTTTCAAATTTGAAGCCTTCAGCTCATCCCTTTCCATCATCACTATATCCAGCATACCTAACAACAACTAACCAACATCATTATATATCTTAATTCCACAAAACTCTGTAAAGGTATCAAAAACGTTATCACCCAGAGCCTTGCCTCGTATAAGTGTACAATTAGCAGAATCTAATGGTAATATTTTGAGTATCTCTTTTGCCACCTCACCACATAAACAGTCAGTGCCATCTTAACAGCTGGAAACAGAGTCATTAGTGCCTCTGAATCTAGTCAGAGTACAAAACCAACTATAAAAACAATTTTAAGATTCTGTTTCTCAAGAACCATTCCTGGTATCAAGCTGTGTTAGGGTTCTCTAGAGAAACAGAACCAACAGGAGAGATCTGTAAATATGAGATTTATAAAGGTATCTCACATAACTGTGGGAATGGAAGATTCCAGAATCCATAGGGCAGGCTGCGAAGCTGGAGGCTCCGATGAAGGGTCTGGATGAACACAGGAGAGGCTCACTGGCTGAAGAAGCAGTGAAAGAGTATCTCTTCTTCTTTAAGAGCCTTCAACTAATTGGATTATCTTGCCATGCAATGCCTTAGTTGAGCACAGATGTAATTAGCTACAGAGGCAGTCAACTGACTGATGACTTAATACACCAGCCTTCCAGTTTATCAGCCACTGAATAGCCTTGCAGCCGTGGTCAGACCAGTGCTTACCTGGCCAGATGTTCTAGTTTGCTAGCTGCCCAAATGCAATATACCAGAAACAGAATGGCTTTTTAAAAGGGGAGTTTAATAAGTCACTAGTTTACAGTTCTAAAGCTGAGAAAATGTCCCAATTAAAGCAAGTCTGTAAAAAATGTCCAAATTAAGGCACCAAGGAAAGATACCTTGGTTCAAGAAGGCTAATGAGGTTCAGGATCTCTGTCAACTGGAAAGGTATATGGCGGCGTCTGCTAGCTTTCTCTCCCTGATTCTTATTTAATGAAGCTCCCACAGGGGCATTCTCCTCCTTTATCTCCAAAGGTCTCTGGCTGTGTGGCCCTCGTGGTTCTCATCATTCTGGCAACTCTGTTCTGTTGCTCTTCTGTTGTTCTGAAGCTTTCTCCAAAATGCTTCCTCTTTTAAAGAATTCCACCTGGAATGGGTGAAGTCCCATCTTCCTCTATTCAAAAGTTAATACCCCCAAAAAATAAAAATAAAATAATTTTTAAAAAGTTAAGACCCACAGTTGGGTGAGTCATATCTCTGTGGAGATAACCTAATCATGTTACCAACCTACATTTTTGAATAGGGATTAAAAGAAAGGGATTCTCCCACAAGATTGATTAACATTAAAATATGGCTTTTCTAAGGTACATAAATCCTTTCAAACCAGCACACCAGACAACTGGGTATAATCATTTGGCCAAGTTGACACCAGAATCTAACCATCACACATGGTTATATCCCCACATTCATTCTTAATATATCTTTTTAGAAGGCAGTACGGTATTGTGTTAGTAGTTTGGCCTCTGGAGTCACTGGCTAATTGAGGGTTCCACCTCTGCCGTTTAATAGCTTGGTAGCCTCTGCACAGCAATTTAACTGCTTTTGTCACAGTTTCTACAACTATATACTAGAGATTATGTCATTCATTTATCAAATGATTTTTTTAATCGAATGATTCTTTGAGGGCCCATTTTGTATCAGATATTCTTCTAGGTATTAGCAATATAGTAGTGAACAAAATGAAAAAATCTTTTGCTTTCACAGTCACCACCAAGATATACCTTTGACAAAATCATTTGTATTATTTTTAGTAGTGTATTAGTTCGCTAAAGCTTCTGGAATGGAATATACAGAATGGCATTTAAAAGGGAATTTAATAACTTACAAATTTACAGTTCTAAGGCCATGAAAATGTCCCAACTAAGGTATCTAGCAAAAGATACCTTGGCTCAAGAAAGGCCGATCTGGGAAGGCATCTGCTGGTCCTTGCTGCTGGTTTATTGCTTCCAGCTTCTGATGCCAGTAGTTTCCTCTCTAAGCATCTATTGGCCCTCACTTAGTTCGTCTAGGACACAACTCTGGGTTCTGACTTGTTTAGTATCTCATGGAAAGGAACATGACAACATCTGCTGGGTCTTCCAGTGTCTAGGCATCTGCTCTCTATGTCAGCATTCCAAGCATCTTAAACATCCATGCCTCAGTCAGCTCTGAAGCAAGTGTTCTCCAAGAATCTTCATCTGAGGTTTCTCCAAAATTATTTCCCCTTTTAGAGGACTTCAGTAAGCAATTGAGACCCACCTTGAATGGGTGGAGTTACATCTCCATCTAATCAAAGGTCACACCTGCAATTGGACGTGCCATATCACTGTGGAAATAATCTGATCAAAAGTTTCCACATTACAATGTTGAATCAGGATTAAAAGAAACTTGTCCTGCAAGATTGGATCAGGATCAAAACAAGGCTTTTCTGGGGGTACATAATGGTTTCAAACTGACATAAGTAGGTTTTAAAATTATTTTACTTTATTGACATATAATTGCATATAAGAAAGCACAGATTTTAAGTGTACAGTCCAGACACTTGTGTAATCATCATTCCAAGGAAGATATAGAACATTTCTGTCACCTCAGAACGTTCCTTTGTTTCCGTTTCAGCCATCCCCTCCATTCCAGCCACTGATGATCTTATTTCTATCATCATAGCTTAGTTTTGTTGTCTACAATTGTATATAAATAGAATCATATAGTGTATAGTCTTTTATGTCTGTCTTCTTCTGTTCCACATAAAGACTTTGAGATTTATCCATATTGTATCAGTAATTTGTTCAGTTTTATTGCTGAAAAGCATACCTAGTTCATTGCTGTTTTGCCTACTTGATATATAAAGTTCTGTAATTTTTTAAATCTTATTTGGGAAAAGACTGTTTTAGATTCTGTTCATATCCCCCTGTTGGCAAAAGACGTCTGGTCTGTAGTTACATGGGAAAATATATATGAGCATCCTTAGTTTTATGCCTACTTATTAGTTGTCTACACAGATAACAAGTGAGTGAACAAGAGAAAAGACAGATGGTTTGTGGAGCTTTGCTGACTTCCTAAATGGCTTCTTGGCACAGGTCTAAGTATTATTCTGGCCTCTGCTTCCCTATGATGTCTGTGATGACTGTGCAAGTAGATATGCCTCTGATAATTAAGATGACTCTGAAGAGTAAGGACCAGTAATTCTGAGCTCCTGCTGTGTAGTACATCTGTATGGAGATCTTTCATTGAATCTAATCACAGAATTGGCCCCAGTCATAGACATACAGCAATAGTGCATCTTGAACATTAATGATTTAAGATTTTAAACAGAGTTAAAAAACACAACTATTTGCTTAAAGGAAAACACTAATTAGTTAATTTTCAATGATTTGGAGAGTAATGGCCCATTATGTTAGTATCTATAATTTAACTTTTTCTTATTCTTTCTAATCGTGACTCCTTTTTGTTGCTTTTTAGTTCCTTTAATAGGCAGAGGAAAGGAGAGGAAATAAAATTCCATCTGGTTCATCTTGCTTTTAATAGTTCTTGTAAAAGATGTGTGTGTGTGTGTGTGTGTGTGTGTGTATAGGTGGGGGAGATTAAAACTGTTCTCTAAAATAGCAACATACTTTTTAGCGGGAGGCACTCTGTAGCTATGTAACTTCAGGCAAGCCACTTAATATATCTGAACCCTAGTTTCCTCATTGGAAAGGTGAGTTAAAAAAAATACCCACCATACTTATCTCACAGAGTTCTTGGGAAGACAAAATAACACAATATATACAAAAGTTATTTGCAAGTTCAGAGTTCTGTTGAAATGTTTATATGTGTGTGTATATAATTTTTATAACTGTTGTATTCTTCCTTTTTTTGAACAAAGATCTCTGATCCCTAGCTATAGAAGTATAATAGATGTTTTCCCATAGTATTGTATGTGATTTTTAAAAAATCCAGCCATGACAAAAAAAATCTAGTCATTAAAAATAGATACTACTTTTAGGAGGTTCTTTAAAGGAATGCTCTGATAAACACCTTCATAGAGTCGGGGAGTCGGGAGGACCCGGATCCTAGACCTGACCCTGTGACTAATTGGCTTTTGATCGAGTCATGTTGCTGGTTCTCTGGGGCTTCTCCTTTAGGTATCATGGAAAATAGTTCATATTCTGTCATAGACGTGCTGTGATATTATTATTATTATCATTATCATTATTTTACTAAAGTTGTTTATAGCTGCTTATCCTCATTTTTCTGTAAATCTGGATTCTATATATTGGGCTTGCTTTAAATTATACCCACTTAAGGCATATATTCAATTCTATTTTTGGAAAAAGACTGAGATGTTATCTTCTATAAGTACACAATCTTTGCAAAAATCATTTCTTAACAATTTCAAAGGAATAAAGAATAGTACATTTGGTTATGAAATTTTTACCTTCATTCCATTAGAAGCTAAATGAATGAGGATATAGTGACATCAGTTGTTAAGGCCTGTACATTATTCATTTCACATCTGCTCTTGCTTCTTTTTTTGCCCTGTGGGGGGAATAAATTACAACATACCATATTTTTTATGCTTTGTGTTTAAGCATTTAAAAATCATTTATCGTATTATTAATATAATTTCATTTCTGCTTGTTTGGCAGCCCCTGAAGTTATCAATGCCCATGACTATAGCCAGCAGTGTGACATTTGGAGCATAGGTGTTATAATGTACATATTGTAAGTAGTCTGCTAAATATAATTTAAAATGAATAGATGGTCTCTAATAGAAGTACATGGATGTTAAATTTAAACTGACCAATGCATTTTTTTGAAAAGCAACTTAAAAGCCAATTAGGAAATCATTCTTAAAGCTTGTATTAGTTGTCAGGTAACATCCATTAGGCAGTTTTTTTAATACTGTAAACTTCCAGCTTCCAGCTTTCCTATTCCATTGATCTATAAATACAACAGTGCACTCACTATATGATCTGAGCAAAAGGAAGATTTTCTTTTCCTGATTCCTTTCTATTAACCAAAAATCTTCTTATATTTTCTTTGGAGACTCACTTATTGCCCATAATATAGAGGGAGGTACTGGAGCCTGGCATAAGAACCGTGCATATGGGTAGGGCCTTTGTGGAGAGTGGGTGCTAACTAATAGTGGCTCAGCCCAGAAGCTGGGAATAGTCCATAGTTCTTATTTCTCAGTCATCCTTGCTCTTCCTTATTCCCCACTCTAGAGATTCAAGCCCCATGTCCTGTTAATTTCTCCTTTGAAGTAGCCTCACCTATTCTTTCATTTCTCTTCATTCATATCATTTCTCCTCATAATCCATTTCCTAGAATTTTACAGTCTCTCTCTTACTCCCTACCTCTGTCCACTCTCCCCAGTCTATCCTTCACTCCGCTGTCAGGGTTGTTTTTCTGATCATGCTACTTTTCTGAGTATAAAACTCTGATGATTCCCCCTTGCTACAGAAAAAAATTCAAAGCATCATGGCATGACATAGCATACCAACTCTTTCATGACCTAGAGCTTCCAATCATCTAGCTGGGTGTGTGGCCTCATGCACCTGGCCTGTGCTGCGGCCACTTATCACTCAAGTACACTCTGTATTGTCTGTATTGCATGCCTCTGGGTCTTCGCTCATGTAGTTCTTTCTGCATGAAATGTCGCTTTTCTTCCCTACAAACCTCTTTTCTGGGTGGCCTCAGCTTAAACATTAACCTCTCCTATTTCCTTAGTTCCTACTTCATTCCAGAAGAATTATTACATTTATTATGCATATATTTTCCCAAATTCCACAGAGAAATTAAGGCAGCATACAAAAATGCATATAAAATAGTAAGGTTGAAAACAAAACAAAATAATAAACAAAATAAAATAGTAATATTTAATCAGGAAGGCTTGCACATGTGTACATTTGATAGAATGAGTCATTTCTGTTTGTGTTCTCACAACACTTTTGTAACAAATTATAATTTATAAGTATTGTCTTATGTGTACTGTGTCTATTTTCCTTGCTCTAAATTCCATGAAGTTCAGATACATTATTCATCTCTGTATTGTTGGCATCTAGTATAGTAGTGGGCATTTAGAATGTTGTCAGTGCTCAATATATGTTTGTTAAATTGAATTAAAGTGAATTGTCTAAGAGGTGTTCTGAAAAGTTAGTAACCATTGTTCTGCCTCTTGGTGAATATGAACATTTTTATATCGATGCAACATTAGTTTTATGGTCATATTGAAGATTTCACTATGTACTATCTCTTCCAGATCATTTCTAAGTATTGACATCACAGTAGTTACATTTTCATAGTTCTGTGAAATTCAATACACAGGCAGTAGAAATTGAATGATGTGATTGTGGTTGTAACTCAGATGGTCAACACACATCATTGTTTGGATTGTATAAAGTATAAATGTACTCACAAAGCTTTTGATCATTATTTTGTGCTAATTAGAATCCTAGTGCAAAAATTCTGAGCCTTAGTCTTTAATTAAAAGTATAGCTGTTTTAAATTAGTGTTCTGTAATATCAAGGCATTCTAGTTATACAATTCAAACATATGTGTTATCTAACATTAAACAATTCATGTGATGTTTGCTGCCTTCTGCATGGTTTAAATTTGGTGTTAAGGAACGTGATAGTGGAATACATACCTTAAAAATCTTTCTCTCTGTTTTTTGAGATATAATTTTACTTTTTCTGTTTCAGAGCATGTTTGCATATTGCCATAATGACCTCTTTTCTTTACAGTAGACTCTTACTTAGCTAATCAGTGCCTATTCATTAATCTGTCTGAGTCTAATGTCTTATAAATACTTTCATTCACAAAGCTCCAGAATACCCTTCTAGACTGAAGGTTATTTTCTTATTTATTAGTTACCCTGATTTTTTAATACTTAATTGGACAATGATAACATACTTTCTCAAGGTGAAATTAACATAAATACATACTCTTTATGGATACTGTCCTCTGCTGCTTGATTCTTATGAATGCAACATAAAATAATAGGAAGACTTTCAGAACATTTTTCATGTCTTGGATTCTTTTGTTCTGGATGTGCAGAAAATTGCTGTCATAAAATTTCATATGCCGCTGATTGGCCAACCATTAGATACATTTTTGCTTAAGTAAAATTGCAAAGAATGGGAAAAAGTGAATCTTTAAAACGTAGCCCTTAAGCTATGGTTGCATGCTAGTCGGGCAGTACAGGAGCAGCTAAGAAATTGATACATGTACATATCACTGGTTGATCACAGGCTCAATGACCTGGACTTTGCTGGCCTCTACTAACGTAGTAGATGGTAATTGTCCATAAGGCATTTTTCTGGCTTTTCTATTTTCTAGGATTTTTTTATTTGATTTTAAAAACTAAACAATAGCAAAACAAGTAAGATGAGAAAAAGAGGGTCAGAATGAGTTAGAGAAATAAACTGTTAAAATGAGTTTGCAGAACAATTTGATAAATACTAATCTCAACAAGAACCTACTGGTCAAGTAAAAGCTCTGTTGTCCAGATTATTTGATTAAGGGTGAAAGTAACTTTTTTGCTAGGATGAAAGCAATCTTTTTTCCCCAGGAAGGTCATCATGATCATCATCATGAAAAATATTTATCAAATTTAGGCTAAGAAAATATTCTGAAACAGATTTTTAAAGAACTTAAGGAAAAATCAACCAAAGAAAAGCAATAAAAACTTAACTTTTAAAAAAGATCATTATACTTATATGCGTTAACAGACCAGCTATTTGGGTAGTATAATAAAATTATGCTATTTATTCTTTCAATAATAAGATGGAAAAATATAATCCTGAGAGTTGAAGAATAAACATGCAGAGTTGCCTCTGTGATGAGTCCAGAACCAACTTTGGTCAGGTAGTCACTGGGAAAATCTGGTCATTGTTTACAGGGCTACTCTTAGATGTTGGGGTTGATAATACTGATGATTGCTAACTTTCATTGCGTTTGTTCCAAGAAGAATTGATCTAAAATTTTAAGTACATCTTTGTAGTTTTGGCCTGGATTGCCTATTGAAGCAATAGCTTCACAGACTTGCCATGCTTATTGTGGTGTATAGTACCTTTTTAAAAAAAGATTCTACGCAGTTCCTGTACCATAGAATTTGCAAACAAACCCATAAGTACATTATACACACTGCTTATGGTTTTTCTGATGTTGGTCATTATGTATACTCCGCTTTCACCCTTCCAGACTGAAAGGTCAAATCCTTATCATCTGAGTTGCTTCATCCAGTCCTTATTTATTTTTGCATACCATTTTTGAGGCACTGTGGCATTTTAATGGCTTTTGGCATGACTCTGTGACTATAAACATACTCAGGGTTATTCTTGATTTATTATTATTGTTACTAACATTTGTATAGGGCTTTACAATTGATAAAACTACAGTTCATGGCATTATTAGACTTTGATAATTCAGTATATTCTTTGGTAAGTCCAGTTTTGATTACATATGTACCTTAAGGGATTAACTTACCCTTGCTCATACTGAAGTGTGTCTCCTCTATGATCAGCCACTATTTCTGTGCACTTAAACTCACACAGTTTCCTATATTTTGATCCTTTTTAAGCTTAGTATTTCACTACCTGGAAGAGCTTTGGGTCATACACAAATCTGGAGGTTTCAATGTATACATATATACTTCCTCAATCAGATTATTTCTCCCAATGTTGTGATATGGGCCTAGCACTGATCATGGAAAACCCCATTACTTCCATTTCTATATCCAGAGAGGTTCCCATCTCCTCTTATCCCTTACTTAGATAAGCAATTCCTCTATATCCAAGTCCTGTGGACACTTAATATTAAATAGCCTTGTTTTGACCACTTAAAAAAAATAAGCAAAATGAATGTTTTTGTTGTAGATTATGTGGGGAACCACCCTTTTTAGCAAGCTCAGAAGAGAAACTTTTTGAATTAATAAGAAAGGGTGAACTGCATTTTCAAAATCCAGTTTGGGATTCCGTCAGTGATAGTGGTAAGTGTAGATTTCTGTTATTATGTATTAAAGCAAATATAAATAATATAAGAAACTTGGCCAGTAATTTAAATATTTGAAATCTCTGTTTAGTCATTAAATTTACTGTGGAAATAAAGCAAACATTATTTACTTGTGGAATAGATATTATCATTGTAATTCTTACAGTTAGAACTATCAACCCAAACAGAAAATACAAAGTAAAAATTGAAAAGGAAATTTTTTTTGCGGATCATCTAACTAATTTTTACTGTAGAACATTAAATTATTCAGGCAATAAAACTTTAAGTCTTAGAGTGAAGCTGTCTATCTACACTTATGTATAAACTATCTATGCTGATGAAATATATTGTATAATTAGCACCTTTCCTTCATGTCATTCAGACCTGAGTCCAAATAAATTGGAAAATGTGTGGTATTAATTGTAGTTAAGGTAGATAAAATTTTCAGGATTTTCCCTTGTTTGCAGCTAAAGGTGTTTTGAAACAACTTATGAAAGTAGATCCTGCTCACAGAATCACAGCTAAGGAACTACTAGATAATCAGTGGATTACAGTAAGTTACAGTACTTGCTTTACTCACTACTATTACTCACTACTTTTCATTTGGCCTTGTAGTTCTGAATATACTCTTCCTAAAGCAGTCAATTAGTTTCATCTTCTGACAAGTTTCAAAAATTATTCAGTCTTGATACATTTCTAAAATGGGCATTTTCAAACTCTTACAGGTATAACCACAGTTGTTTATACATGTTTATAGATATTTAAATGAACTTTGCTCAATGTCAGGAAGATATCAGGTACAGTAGAATAGAGCTAAGAAATGCCCATTATTAAAGCTGTGGACTATTGAAACTGAATAGTTCTGTGATGTACAGTGCTGGAAACATGAACCTCTCTTACAACTCTTTGGATGCAGGGAGACTTTCCAAACAGTGACTCTTATTTAGTTTGAAATCTTGAGTAATTATACACTTGCATCCAGTAGACTAAATGCTTCAAACACAGATTCTATGTCTCAGTGATCTTTTTATCCCTGTACCCAGAATATTAGGCATGTTTTGTCACAATAGAAACTTTGTAAGAGGCTGCTATTTACCTCCCAATATTTATTTTCTTTTTCTTCTATGGTAGTAAGGCTTCTGACTTAGTGGAAACATTGCCTTTCAGTTGAAAGACTTTATTCCCCAGCCTTCTTTACAGCTGATTATCATAATGGTCAACGTAAGTGAAAGTGTATGCAGTTTTTGGGAAGTGTCCTTAAACAGAGAGGGTAGGGCATTCCTCAGGGCCTTCCTCTTTCTTGGTTACTAGAATGCACATATCATGGCTGGAGTTTGAGTAGCCATATTAAACCATAAAGTGGAATACATAAACTGAGGATGGCAGAGCAATATGTTGGAAAGGACCAGGGCTCTGGTATCACAGAGCTGCCATACCAGCCCCAGACTGTCAGCCTCCAGACTTTTTTGTTTTAAACAATTTTTTTTAAATTAGAGACATTGTAGGTTTCCAGACTTTTTTATATGAGCAAGAAACAAACTGTTGCTATGTTAAGACACTGTAAAATATGCAGTTGAACCTAATTCCAAGGAATAATTGTTGAATGAATGAATTATTCAGTAATATAATAGGTTTGTAGGTATCTCAAAAGGTATTTGAGAATCGTTATTAGAGATTTCTGGAAAGACATGGAAATATTGCTAACCAGTATTCACCTATTGTTGCACATCTATTATTTTCCAGACACTCTATTAAGTACTGGGGATATATGATATGACTTCATTTTAAATGTAAATTAGCATGTAATTACAGCCTTAAAAGATCACTCTGCCTGTTGGATAAGGAATGACTTAGAAATAAGGAATTATACATCTATTGTAGTAATATTATCAAGAGATGATGGTGGCTTGGATAGGATGGTGGCAATAGAGATGAAAAGAAATAAATGTGTGATATGTTTTAGAGTACAAGGCTTGGAGAGGGATTAGATGGGGAGAAGGAAAAGGGAAGAATGAAGGATGACTTCTGATTTTGCTTTAACAAATAGTTGGGCAATGAGGCTATTTACCAATATGTAGAAGACTTGGAGAAATAGTTATTTTTTCCTTAGTAGAAGCGTAGTGAATCCAGAGTTCCGTATTAGATCTGCTAAGTTTGAGATGCGTATGAGGTATCCAAGTGGTGATATCAAGTTGTCGTTGAATATATAAGTCTGGAACTGGAGGAGAGATCTGAGCTGGAGAATTTGAAAATTATTAGTAGACAAGTACAATGTAAAGCCATTGAGCAGAAGAGATAAATTAGGGAGAAGGTGCAGATAGAGAGGAGAAGAGGCCTCAGCACCATGCTTTTTGGCACTACAAGATTTTAGAGGAGGGGCAGCCAGCAGTGGAGGTTGAGAAGTGATACTCATGAGGAAAGAGGAAAATTAAGAAAATAGTGCCAGAGAAGTTAAGCGAGAATAATATCTGAGAAAGTAAGAACAGCCAGCTCCCAGGTAAATGCTGCTGATAGGTAAAGATGAGAAATGAGAAGTTTCCATTAGACTTGCCAACAGACAGGTTGATGGTGACCCTGAAAGCTCAGATAAATTTAGATACCATGCATTTATAGTAGTATTACTCTTCTTTTACACTTTCCAACTTTTCTTTAGCATTTTCTAATCATTTTTGAATACCATTTTTTTTAAGGACTAGAAAATAGCGTTTGCTCAAGAATGGATTATATTTGTCTTCTTCTTTGAATGTACTGATCTCTCAAAGGATTCTAGGCAATAACTATTTCTGGCATAAAGTAATTGTGCAAATGAGCTAGAAGATCATTGAAAACTATAGATTTATAGCATGGCAAAATACAAAACTGTAAAACAGATGGTCTGCCTTAGAAATTTTTCTCTTTCGGTATCACACAACATTTGGGTTTGATAATTTAATTATTTAATTGTTTTCTAATTAGTATAACTTTTTTTTTGGTCATTTTTTCAGAAGTCTCCATTTTTCAGCCTCTATAACATTTGTCTGTAGAAAGTCTTTGCCAAATGAATACAGACGTGACAGATAGTTTGTACTATTATCAGACTATTGTGAGGAGTTCAGTATTTAAAAGTTTAGAGGAATACTGACATTTTGCAAGTTATAAAAGGCAAAACTTCTAAAATACTTGAAGTCTTACTTCCTATAATTCATAGCCTCTGCTTGAAATAATCTAAAGAAAACTTGATAGTGCTCTCAGTGCCTTGCTGCTTTATAACCAGAGCTTATTTTTGCAATACCTAACAAATGGTAATATATTTTTTCCAAAGAGCTTTATTGGATAAAAAGTTTCTATAGTTTAGCACATCTATTGTACATTTTGAAATATGATTTTTATCTGAAAAGTGTTGTGAGAAAAATAATAATTGTTTCTCTAAGTACATATAAGTGAATGGAATTTAAAATAAATGCATGTTGTCATACTGATTTCAAAAGTCAAAGGTTAGATGTAAGGAAAAGCAGTCAAGAAATTACTTTCCTAGAAGTAAGAGTTTGATGATGACTACCTGTGCTGGTTTGAAGGATGTATGCCCGCTAGAAAAGCCATGTTTTAATCAAAATCCCATTTCATAAAAGTAGAATAATCCCTGTTCAATATTGTATGTTTGAAACTGTGATTGGATCATCTCCCTGAATGATGTGATTTAGTCAAGAGTGTTTGTTAAACTGGATTAGGTGACGACATGTCTCCACCCATTTGGGTGGGTCTAGATTGGTTTATTGGAGTCCTAAAAAAGAGGAAACATTTTGGAGAATGGGAAATTTGGAGAGAGCATGGTTCAGGAGATTATTGCTTCTTATTAGATTATTGCAGTTGCCACCTAGTATCCCTTCAAGTCCTTGGTCACAACTAAAATCAAGAATCTACATTTAAAAAAGTTTCCCAGATATATCTTATGCCCACTTATAATTAAGAATCACTGCTATAAATTAATCATTTTTCTTCTATTGCTTGGCAAAAGGAAGTTCCCACATTTGAACTGTATTGGCATTATTCGTTAGTTCAATAGTTTCTTTAACAGCTGTTTTTAGGCACCTATCAGGCCCTGTTCTAGGTAATAAAAAATAGTTAAAGTTATGTAAGACATAGTCTCTGACATAAGAAACATATTATCTAGTAAGGGAAATAAGCTTTGTAAAAGATACAATGCAAGGAAGAAAATGATAAATGACATAAGAAATTGCCAAATGACCAGAGGTACAGAGGCAAGTAAGTGTGAAATCAGAGAAGTTCAATTTGACTGGAATAGAAGATGTTTGCAGGAAAGAAGTGGGAAATGAGACTAGAAAAGGAAAGTAAATTGTGAGACTAAAAAAGAAAATAAAATTGTGAGGGGACTTGAATCCTAGGCAAAGGAGTTTTAACTTTATTCCACAGATAATAAAGAACAATTGCCTGCTCTTTGAAATGAAAGAAATTATTGTTATAGTGCATCAAGCTTGCAGTCTGGCTCCTTTTCAATGGGACAACAGTCATTTAAATGTCTGTTGGTTTTAGCTAGTATCTTTTGATCTTGCCTATCAGGCACTATAGGGGATACAAAGATGAATAAAACATGGCCCTTCTTCTTATATAATTTACCACAAGTTACAGCCTTTACTTTGTTATAGTCACACTTTGCAAAGGTACTTATAATCAAGGCATAGGGTCTAGTTTCAGAGCAATCTTTCCTACTGTGTGAACAAGGTCCTTGTTCGTTGATACACAAATTGTTATTCAGGTTTTGATCATTTGCTTTAGATTTTTAGCCTTTAACACATATACTTTATGTAAAAGGGTGAACATTTTCTGATGCTTAATTAATTGTTAGATGTATATTTTCATACTAAATCTGTTAATAATACCCTTACTTTTATTTTCCTAAATTTAGTCTTTCATAAATTTTGAATTATCTTTTCTGTATGAATATATAGCTGAGTCTCTATTTAAAGAAGATTTTTATAAAGATTATGTTAGGAAGAAGTTCCTGAGCCAGGGCACTTGGGAATTTTTCAGTATTCAAATTATTTACATATTCAATACACATCAGATATTGACTAAATAACTGCTACATACTATGGAGGATAAAAGAATAACACAGCCTAGTAGAGGGTTTAAGACAAAAACACACATATGACCAGGCAGAGAATGATAAATCCACAAATGTAGTAGAACTATTAAGTTTTCAAGAAGAGAACTATTATTCCCTTCAGGGGATTATAAAAAACACTTAAAGGTGAAGGTAACATGTGATCTGACTCTAAAAGAATGGGTAAATGTAGAAATTAATTTTAGAGTGATGATTAGGAAGGTAAAGAACTTTAGGCAGAAGGAACGTCACAGAATCATGGAGGTGGGAAAAAGGAAGTATATTTAGAGAATATTTAGTAATTCTGTTTTTCTAGAACCATTGAAGACATGTAGAGGAATAATAGAAAATTAATCTGAAAAGACAGGTTATAGCAAACCAAATTAAACAGCACATCAAAAGAATTATGACCAAGTGGGATTTATCCTGGGAATGCAATAGTAGGTCAACAGAAGAAAATCAATCAATGTAAAACACCACATTAAGAGAATAAGGGAGAAAAAAAACAAACCCACACATCTCAGTTGTTGCAGAAAGGGCATTTGACAAAATCAGGTACCCCCCCCTTTTTTTTTTATAAAATCACTCAGAAAACGAGGCATAGAAGGGAACTTTCTCAATATGATGAAAGGCATATATGAAAAACCCAATGCTAACATCATATTCAATGGTAAACAACTGAGTACTTTCCCCCTAAGATCAGGAAGCCCAGTTTTACCATTGCTCTTAAACATTGTACTGGAAATTCTAGCCAAAGCGATAAGGCAAGAAAAAGAAATAAAAGACATGAAAATTGGAAAGGAAGAAGTTAAACTATTTCTGTTTGTAGGTGATATGATCCTATATAGAAAATCCTGAAGACTCTACAAGAGCCCTCCTAGAGCTAGTAAATGAATTCAGCAGAGTGGTAGGGGTAAAAGATCAACACACAAAAGTCAGTGGTGTTTCAGTATGTACAAAGGAAATCAAGAAAACATTAAGCATTTCATTTACAATAGCAATGAAAGGAAAAAAAATCCATAAATATTTCGACCAAGACTGTAGTGGACTTGTACATGGAAAGCTACAAATCATTACTGAAAGAAATTAAGAAGTCCTAAATAAATGGAAAGATAGTCTGTGTCTGTGGATTGGAGGATTTTATATCATTTAAATGTTGTTTTAGTTTCCTAGGCTGCTTAAGCAAATTCTACGAAATGGGTAGGATTAAACAGTAGGAATTAATTGAGGCTGAGAAAATGTCCAAGTCAAGACATGATCAAAGCGATGCTTTCTCCCTGGATACTGTGGCATTCTGAGGCTGGCTGCCAGTGATCCTTGGTCCCTCTGTCACATTGCAAGGTACATGGCAGCATCTCCTGGTCTCGTCTTTCTCTTTTAGGTTCCATTTCAGCTCCTTGTTTCCTAGAACTTCCTTTACATTTTTCTGAATTTCATTCTCCAGTGAAATTACTCCAGTAATAAAGTACTCCAGCAATAGAATTAAGATCTATCCTGATTGTGGTGGGTCACACCTTAATTGAAGTATCCTCATCAAAATCCCTACTTACAATGGTTCACACCCACAGGAATGGTTTAACTTTAAGAACGTGTTTTTTTCTGGAGTGTGTACAATGCCAGACCATCACAGTTGTCAGTATTAGCCTAAGTGATTTATAGATTCAAAGTAATCCCAAAGTTTGGCAGTTTACTTTGCCGAAATGGAAATGCTAATTATATTAGTTTTCTACCTGCTAAACCAAGTACCATAAAATGGGTTATTTAAATAACAGGAATTTGTTGGCTCATGGTTTTGAAGATACTTCACAGTATTCTCAGTTGTATAATCATCATCACTTTCAATTTTAAACAATTTTCATTCTCCAAAGAGAAAACTAACAGACACACACCCACCAAAAAAAAAAAAAAATCCCAAATTCCCCTTAACTCTTGTCACCCTCCTAGTCATTTACTCCTCATATTGTGGTGGTACAAGTGATATATTCTTGTTTAATATAGACCATAGCACACAATAAGTAGTTTTTCCCATGTACTTTTCTATTTCTATGATTAACTCTTTGTACAAGTGTCATACTTTTTTTTTGGTATCATGTGTTTTATTTAACTGGAAATTCTTTTTTTAAAAAACAGTTTTTATTGATAAAACAACATATAAACACAAACATTAATATACAAAAATTCCATGCATGATGTAAAATCCGTGGCTCACATTATCATCACATAGTTGTGTATTCAATCACCATGATCATTTTTTAGAACATTTGCATCACTTCAGAAAAAGAAATAAAAAGAAAAAAGAAAAAACTCATACATACCATATCCTTTACCCCTCCCTCTCATTGACCACTAGTATTTCCATCTACGCAATTTATTTTAACTCTCATTCCCCCTATTATTTGTTTTCTTTATCCATATTTTTTACTCATCTGTCCATACCCTAGATAAAGGGAGCATCAGACACAAGGTTTTTACAATCATACAATCACATTAAAAGCTGTATCATTATACAGTCATCTTCAAGAAACAAGGCTCCTGGAACACAGCTCTACAGTTTCAGGTGCTTCCTTTTAGCCACTCAAATACACCATAAACTGAAATGGGATTTCTATATACTGCATAAGAATAATACCCAGTATAACCTCTCAACTCTGTTTGAAATCTCTCAGCCACTGACAGCTTATTTTTTCTCATTTCTCTGTTCCCCTATAATAAATTTTTTTTTAATTGTTTTTAAATATAAATTTTGTACCAAATAAACATTTCTCCCTTTAGTCTCACACAGAAGTTGAAGTTTTATGGACAATACCATCCTTTACCTGGTCTTTTGAAGTGTTTTTATCAGAATAGGATGTTAAATTTTGTTGAATGTTTTTGCAGCATCATTCGAGATGATCATGTGATTTTTCCCTTTCGATTTGTTAATGTGCTGAATCACATTGATTGATTTTCTTGTGTTGACCCACCCTTGTATTTCTAGTATAAACTCAACTTGGTCTTGGTGTATAATTCTTTTAATGTGTTGCTGGATGCGATTTGCTAGTATTTTGTTGAGAGTTTTTGCACATATATTCATTAGGGATATTGGGTTGTAGTTTTCCTTTCTTATACCATCTTTACCTGGTTTTAATATTAAAGTGATGTTAGCTTTATAAAATGGAGTTGGGTAGTGTTCCTTTTTCCTTAATTTTTTGGAAGAGTTTGAGCAGGATTAGTGCTCGATGTTTGTAATGTTTGATAAAATTCCCCTGTGAAAAGCCCTCTGGCCCTGGGATTTTCTTTGTAGGAAGATTTTGGATGACTGAATCTCTTTACTTGTGATTGTTTTGTTGAGATCCTCTATTTCTTCTTCAGTCAGTGTAACTCATTCATGTGTTTCTAAGAATTTGTCCATTTCATCTAAGTTATTTAGTTTATTGTGTACAGTTGTTCATGGTATCATCTTAGGATTTTCTTTTAATTTCTTTTGTTTATTTGCATCCTCTCTTTTTGCCTTTGTCAGCCTAGCTAGGAGTCCATTGATTCTATTCATTTTCTCAAAAAACCAATTCTTGGTTGTACAGATTCTATTTTTCTTTTGTTCTCCAACTGATTTAATTCTGCTTTAATCTTTGTTATTTCTCTTCTTGTATTTGCTTTGGGTTTAATTTGCTGTCCTTTCTCTAGTTCCTCCACATGAGCAGTTAACTCCTCAATTTTTGCTCTTTATTTTTTAATGTAGGCATTTAGGGCAAAAAATTGCCCTTTCAGCATTGCCTTTGCTATATCCTGTAAGTTCTGATATGTTGTATTCTCACTTTCATTCATCTCCAGATAGTTGCTGATTTCTCTCGGAATTTCTTCTTTGACCCGCTGGTTGTTTAAGACTGTGTTATTTAATCTCCATATATTTGTGAAAATTCTGTTTCTTTGGTGGTGTACTGGTTTGAAAGGATGTATGTCCCCTAGAAAAGCCATGTTTTAATCTAAATCCCATTTCATAAAGGCAGAACAATCCCTATTCAATACTGTATGTAATTAGATCATCTCCCTGGAGATGTAACCCAATCAAGAGTGGTTGTTAAACTGAATTAGGGGAGATGTGTCTCCACCCATTTGGCAGGTCTTGATTGGTTTACTGGAGTCCTATAAAAGAGGAAACATTTTGGAGAATGGGAGATTCGGAGAGAGCAGAGAATGCTGCAGAGTGTACAAAGCAAGCAACCTTTGGAGATGAAGAGGGAAGATGCCTCCCGGGGAGCTTCTTGAAACAGGAAGCCAGGAGAGAAAGCTAGCAGACGATGCCACATGCCCTTCCAGCTGAGAGAGAAACTGACTTTGTTCACTGTGCGCCTTCTCACTTGAGAGAGAAACTCTGAACATCATTGACCTTCTTGAACCAAGGTATCTTTTCCTGGATACCTTTGATTGGACATTTCTATTGACTTGTTCTAATTGGGACATTTTCTCAGCCTTAGAACTGAAAACTAGCAACTTATTAAATTCCCCCTTTTAAAAGCCATCCCGTTCTGGTATATTGCATTCCGGCAGCCAGCAAACTAGAATAGGTGGTATTGATTCCACCTTTATTCTGTTGTGATCAGAGAAAGACTTTTGAAAAATAACAGTCATCTTAAATTTTTTTTTTAATTTTTAATTTTTTTTTAAAATACCAAACGCAAACATTCTTAACTTTTGATCATTCTGTTCTACATATATAATCAGTAATTCACAATATCATCACATAGTTGCATATTCATCATCATGATCACTTCTTGGAACGTTTGCATCTATTCAGAAAAAGAAATAAAAAGAAAACAGAAAAAAATTCATGCATTCCATACCCCTTACCCCTCCCTTTCATTGATCACTAGCATTTTAATCTAAATTTTTAAACATTTGATCCCGCTATTATTTATTTTTATTCCACATGTTCTACTCATCTGTTGATAAAGTAGATAAAAGGAGCATCAGACACAAGGTTTTCACAGTCACACAGTCACATTGTGAAAGCTATATCATTATACAATCATCTTCAAGAAACATGGCTACTAGAACACAGCTCTGCATTTTCAAGCAGTTCCCTCCAGCCTCTCCATTACATCTTGACTACAAAGTTATATCTATTTAATGCATAAGAATAACCTCCAGGATAACCTCTCAACTCTATTTGGAATCTCTCAGCCATTGATACTTTATTTTGTCTCTTTTCACTCTTCCCCCTTTTGGTCAAGAAGGTTTTCCCAATCCCTTGATGCTGAGTCTCAGCTCATTCTAGGAGTTTTCTTAATCCCTTGATGCTGAGTCTCAGCTCATTCTAGGATTTCTGTGCCACATTGCCAGGAAGGTCCACACCCCTAGGAGTCATGTCCCATGTAGACAGGGGGATGGAATGAGTTTGATTGTTGCGTTGGCTGGAGAGAGAGGCCACATCTGAGCAACAAAAGAGGTTCTCTTGGGGGTGACTCTTAGGCCTAATTTTCAGTAAGCTTGGCCTAGCCTTTGTGGGGTTAAGTTTCATATGAACAACCCCCAAGATTGGGGGCTCAGCCTATTGCTTTGGTTGTTCCCACTGCTTGTGAGAATATCAAGAATTCAACTTGGGGAAGTTGAATTTTCCCCCTTTCTCATCATTTCCTGAAGGGGACTTTGCAAATACTTTTTTATTCACTATTCAAATCACTCTGGGATTTATCGGGGCATCACTCTGGACAAACCAGCAAAATCTCATGCTCTACTCAAGGTTCCATGTACTTATGGTGTTCAATTAAGCTGTCTACATAAGTTATATTAGGAAATGCACTAGTCAAACTATAAATTTTGTACCAAATAAATATTTTTGGCTTTAGTCTCACACATAAGTTGAAATTTTAAAGTATTAATTACCATCTATTTTCAGCACCCTCCAGTAATGACATTCTTTTGTTCTTCCTCATGCAAAAACATTATTAAATTTGTACATTAAGTCACTGTGTTAGTTAGATTCAGTTGTCAACTTGGCCAGGTGAGCATACCTAGTCTTGTTGCTGCGGACATAAGCCAATGGTACATGAACCTCATTTGTTACTAATTACATCTGCAGTTGGCTAGGAGGCGTGTCTGCTGCAATGAGTGACTTTTGACTTAATTGGTTGGTGCTTAAATGAGAGAATGCAATGTAGCACAGCCTAAGCAGCTCGACATTCCTCATCTCAGCACTTGCAGCTCAGCCCAGGCCTTTGGAGATGCAGAAAGAAATCACCCCGGGGAAAGTTGTTGGAACCCAGGGGCCTGGAGAGAAGACCAGCAGAGACCATCCTGTGCCTTCCACATAAGAAAGAACCTCAGTGGAAAGTTAGCTGCCTTTCCTCTGAAGAACCAACAAAATAAATCCCCTTTTATTAAAA